>JACEFZ010015181.1:97500-105000 GCA_014155875.1 Cepaea nemoralis
TATGAGTGTCGATAGTTCAGAAAGCAATGGCAAACTACTGAACGTAAACTTGCCCATGAATCTCAAACAGCCAAATAATGCTAGAGTTTTCCGCTACGTCCTGTAAAGGATATCCGACTAACTTTTTTAACCTAGCTGTTTCAGCTGTCCTCATATTTCCATCTCTGTCTTCCTCTGGCTCTGTTGCCTAGTATTTCCAACATAAGAGCAATGTTCTATCCCTTCTCTTCTGTTGATTATGCCCCATAAACTGTATTTGTCTGTTCCCTACGATGTTGATGAGTGATTTTATTAATAAACACAGCTGTCAATGTGGCAGTATTTCTTTTCCTTCTCCATCAGCGATATTCTTAACATTCTTCTCCAAAATACATTTCACCGACACCAGTTTAAGTCCACGTGACCAAAATAATAAGAGTACTCGCCCTTAAACTTCCCGTGCGCTGAAGGCGAGGTACGGCATTCACTAACTTACGTTGATTTCTCGCCCAGAAATTACAGATATTTATTTGCTGGGCAAATAGTAAACATTCAGACACAACCCCCGTAACTCCCTGCAATATCCGCTGTCTAAGAGTCGCAGTTGTCTCCACCTTGTCACCGATGTATGCGTTTCACGATGGAAAAAGTATATTTGATACCCAAAAAACCCGACGAACGTAGAGTAAATGTGGTTTTACCGAAGATCGTTGTCAATATCACAGACAGCCAAATGAACAATGAAGTTGGCCCAAAAGAGGATTAGACGAGAACGAAACATTTTTTACGGGCAATATTCTTTCGGGGTATGTTATAGATAATAGGCTAGGGGAGATCCGTTCTAACATGTGATAGGGTGCTGTGTTGTCTCCGCGAGCTTGAGTCCACCCAAAGACATTTCACAGATTCACTGCCAAATAACAAGTAGGTTTGGACCAAACAGAAATGGATTGCAGAAAATGGAAAGTAGAGGCGTGTCACAGTTATGACTTAAACATTGTTAATATGATAGCAGACATGTTGTATTATAACGCAATGAAAACATTTTGGCTATAAATAAACCCATGGCAATTACGGGAACTCGCTGAAGACGATTAATCATCCCATGGCACTTAATCAGTTAAAGTAAGTACAAGACCCTTTTACACGCTGCCAATAGCATGGGGTATATGGTGCTACACCCATGTTGATATCGGTGGGTGGTGGGATCAGCGACACGCCGGCCACCTTTACTTCCCAAAACATTCTTGTGACCCATGTTAGGGTGGGTCCGTCTGGGAGAACAGGACTATTTTATTTTAAATCCGAATCTGACCAGGTGCGGACTTATTACATGACCAAAGGGATGCCTCCTTATAGACCCTCGTGATACAGGCTAGGAGGAGCGGCTGGCCGAGCGGCTAGAACGCCGGATTCTCCTTCGGGAGTCCTGATTTGAATCACAAGTAAGGTGCAGATTTTTTTTTTTTCCTGTAGGAGGGCAAAAAGAAAACTCTAACCTGCACAGTTCACGCGACTGCACTAGCCAGGCGGCCTTAATTCCTCCGGCTCAAGACCCCAGTGCCATACACCGCAAGGTACTATATTGGCAGTAAATGACAGTTTTATGACAGATGCGGGGTAGTAGATGGAACGTCTAATCTTGTCGTATTAGGGGGAAACGAGGAAAGTCGGTATGCCATTGTTAACGTTCAAAAACATAATGCAGTTGAAAATCAAACAATGGCCAAATAGACCGCTACATATGTTAACTGTTGACTAAACAAAAATATTACACACATTAATATTTATAGCATTATGTTTGATCCTGATACACACTTTTTAACACTCGCTACTGCCCCAGGATGAGTGCACTGTGCTTATATTCTCTTTGTGTTATCTATGGTCAGAGACTAGAGCACTTATTGTGTCCGCGTACAATGAAACTTATGCTTTACATGATCCTTTACACACACACAAATGTTCTTCCCTTATTGAAAAATTAAACTCGCCTTGGCGATAACGAAACCCACCTTGGCGAATATGAAACCCACCTTGATTATTATAAAGCCACTTTGACAAATAGTATCCTACATTGACAAATATAACACCCAATTTAAGGATGAAACCCACCTTGATGATTATGAAACCCACTTTGACGATTATTAAATCCCGCTTAAAGAATATGAAACCCATAATGAGAAATGTGAAACTCAACTGGACAAATATGAAGTCTACCTTAATAAACAGTGGTTAAATGATGGCTTGGGGTTGTTTTCGAAAGCAAATTTGTCCTGTGGGGCCCTAATAAAGTGGACCCCCGTTAAACATTAGATCAAATGTTAAACACTTTAATGTCCTTCTTGTAGCCTGGTTTCCTGGGAACCAATATGTTCAGACGCAGCCCACCAGTGTTGACAGATGTGAAAGACACATTGAAAAATGAAACTTAAGATGTAGGAGGTGACATCAGTAGTACGCCAGACAACATGGTTGTCGTGAGAAGCCATCCATCTTACTCTGGGACACGCCTGCACATGTCCTTGACATGAAGTGATATTCGTGGGAAAGAGAAGGTTACCTAAGTCGTCACCCACGCCCGCAGAGAGAACAATATATTATATAGCAGAATATATGGTATATTCAGGTCGCGAGAATGCCGCGTTCCTCTTTGGGAGACCCGGGTTAGAATCCTCGGTAAGGTGTAGGTTTGTTTCTGTCGGGAGCAAAAAGAAAACTCTAACCTGCACAGTTTGCGGCGACTGCACTAGCCAGACGGTTGTAATTCCTCACCTCAAGACCCCCTTGTCCAGCACGGCAAGGTACTATAGGCAGACATCATCATCATCATCATCATCATCATCATCATTATTATCATCAACAACATCATCATCAAGTGCCATGCCAGCTGGCGTAGGCGTTCATGGTTCTCCCCAGATCTCGGTCTTTGGTTGTCTGGATCAACTCTGCTGATGATATTCCTCCATGCCACCGTCTCAATCCATCCAACATCATTGCTCTTGGTCTGCCTCCGCTTCACTTTCTCTCAGTCTTTACAGTTGTCACGATGTTCTACAATGACCAAAGAAAGATGTCTGTCTATTAAATAGTAACTAACATCGATTGGCTGAAAGAGGCTAATGAAGCTAGAACATTACATATAACAATAAGAAATATACTCCATTTCTTATTGTTATATGTAATGTTCTAGTTTCATTAGCCTCTTTCAGGCAACCGTTGTTAGTTATTTTGGCAGTCCAGGGAATTCGCAACATTCGTCCCATGAACCACCATCAGGATGAGTGCACTGCGTCCAAGTTCTTCCTAATGTGTTAGGCAGTAGATGACAATATTTGTTTGTTTGTTTGTTTTGTTTTTACATTGACATAAACAGAACATGCCCCGCAACAGACATCTGCTACAGGTCTGTCATGTGACAGGGTCAGTGTATTTTATCAGCCTGGATACACGCGGGAGTAGGTGGCCAGTCGTTTCCTCTGCTGGAGGACGACAAACGGAGGTGGTCGAACTCTCGTCCGACAGCGCTGATGACATTAGACAGTAACATGAAAGTAAAGTTGATCTAGGCTAATAATAGGTACCAGGAAATATTCTGGGAAGTAAAGGCGGTAGGTATGATATCGACTAAACCGGGTACATATTGGTCTTACAAGAATACGGCGAGCGCAATATACCCAAGATACCTCATGGCTTGCACAGGGGCACTATGCCTTTTACTGATTCGTAAGTTTCGCCACCACACCATGGATAGACTGGTGTTCGGGGTCCTTGATCAGACAAGTGTCTGTGGAAGAACACATTTGTTTTCTTCGTTTATATATGTTTAATCGTGGTGTTCTTATTGTGCCGTTGACAAAGACGTATGTCGAAACGTTAGCCCAAATCTGTGTTTTTTTATTCATCCGTCAAGCTTGTTAGTCGTGTGTGTGTGTGTGTGTGTGTGTGTGTGTGTGTGTGTGTGTGTGTGTGTGTGTGTGCGCGTGTTTTTTTTTCCCTCGCTATCCTATCGGACCTCACTGCCCTAGAGATAATGTGGCCGTATGCTATTTATAGACATCGAACCAATGGATGCAGGTCAGCATGGCCGAATGGATAAGAAAACTCGCTTTTAAACTCCCGGTGTGCTGATGCTTAGGTAGCGGGTTCAACCCTTACACCACTCAGGTGGACTAAAATGGTGACTTCTCGTCCTTGACTTGCCAACGTAAATTACAAGTACCTCAGAAGTCGAAGTGGGTTCACCTGATGGCGGAGGATAATGATAATTGGAATAGCTAATCCACCCGCAAAAGGAGTACAATACACTCCTTGGTAGTGGCAACTGCTAGAAGTAGTTGTAACACGTGTATAGACTACGCTTGAGTTCAAATAGAGCGAACGAAAAAAAAAATACCATTGGATGTTATAAAATCATATTCTGTAAGGGAATCAAACCGGATATCTTCTGAACAAGAGTATGAACCTAAACACCCGACCTATATCCCAGCCAACTAAGACTATGCCTAGCAAGAAGTTCAGAGCTACACTGAGTCAACGGCGGGAATAAAAATCAATGACAATACCACCGGTAATGTGACAATGATTAGTATGCAATGGCCATTACTGGCTGTTAGCCTGGGGTCAGCGGGGTTTTTTGCATAACTTGTCACAGATGGATTAGAATATAATTGGTTAAAGCAGACTTGTAATCATACTATTGTAAATGTTGGTTTCTTGTGTATGTAAAGTATGCAACGAGAATAAGAGTCTTGAAGTGCTACATATAACCTGCACTTTTGTATGGATGTGATGCGTGGACAGTGTGCAGGCAAGCTGAAAAACATCTAATGGCAGTGGAAATCTGGTTTCCGAGGAAAAAGCAAGGAATACCATGGACAGACAGAAAAACCAATGAGCTAGTTCTACAAGAAGCAGATGAAAACCGTAAAATGATTAGAGAAATTAGAGAGGGAGGGTCATAATAGATTGGACACGTTATGAGAATAAGTAACTTAGAAAACTTGGTGACAACTGGCAAGATTAAGGGGGGAAGAACAAGGGGAAGGCAGAAAAGTAAATATCTGAATGGCCTGGTCGTGTGGCATGGTCAAGACAAGAACACGGAGCTGATCCACGACTCTGGTGATCGTGTGAGATGGGGAAACATGACTGCCCTCGCTTATCGGCATGGCACATACTGATGATGAGTTACATGTATAGAACAATTCAATACGTCTCTTAGAATTAACAGGATTCATAGATCTCTTCATCTGGGTATACTTTAATATAGCCATCGGTTCTAACAGCTCCTTGACATTACTAGCACATATGATGTTTTCTGTGAGTTCACGTCCGTATTCTGCCCCGTTGGTTTATCCATTAACGGTTTGATTTTGTGTTATTCTGTGTTGTTTTCCATCTGGCTATATCGGTGTGTGTTTATTATTTGAGGGTTGACGAAGGCTTTGGCTGCAACGTCCGTTCTGTTACTTGTGATCATGTTTAAGTAAAGTTTACCGTCTGCTACTCTTTGTTTTTGGTGATCCATTCGTTGTGTGAGGGCCATTACTTTTATCGTTTCTTTACTTATTCAGTCAGCCTAACGTCCACTGCACCTGCGTTCGTCTCCAGTCGTCCTGACATTTCTTGCCACTGGAATCAGATGGATGCAGGAGAGAGAGTGAGGCCGATGAAGTTGCGCAGCTCTTCCTCACTATAAACAAATTCATCGCGCAAGTCATTCTTCATCCTATTGTCTTCATCATTCCTGATGGACAAACTGGGTGTAATGAATGGTCATCATCATTCTTGATGGACGAACATCCAAAAGAGGGCCAGAACATTATGTTGACAACGGCATGAACTGTGCCAGGGATCGTCGTTCCCTACGGGAGGGTAAAGACCAACCACCTATGTCTCCGTGTATCTAAGTCTATCAACTGTGATTATAAACATTACACATACCAAATGTGATTGTTCACATGTCACATATCAAATGTGATTGTTCACATGTCACATACCAAATGTGATTGTTCACATGTCACATACCAAATGTGATTGTTCACATGTCACATAACATGTTATTGTTCACATGTCACTTACCAAATGTGATTGTACACATTTCACATACCCAATGTAATTGTTCACATTTCACATGCCAGGTATTGTTGCTGGAAGAAGAATCAGTAATAGACCAAGCACGGAGAGGGTGGTCGAGTGATCCTGACTACATAGAGGGTATCGGAGTATATCAGGGATCACACCCTAGGATTCTGAGTTAAGTAGCGCATTTTGATTAGTCTTAAATTGTTTCATTTTCTCTTCATTGTTCTAATTTCATTTTTTCATCTTTGCATTCTTCTCATCCCGTTCTTATGCCTTATTGTAGTCACTGTAGTGCGTATTCCATGATTATATGTGGTGTTTTGTGTATGTATTTGTTTGCTGGTGAAGGCTAGTCGCCACAGAGTCCTATGTTTTCCGTAATTGTGTTCCGTAAAGCTGCATTACTTTGTGTTATTTTATATTCTTTAGATTTCCAACTGGAAAGATCGAGGGGAAGAGAGGCAGAGGTAGACCAAGAGAAGTGATGCTGGATGGATTGAGACGGTGGCATGGAGGAATATCATCACCAGAGTTGATCCAGAAAACCAAAGACCGAGATCTATGGAGAGCCATGAACGCCTACGCCAGCCGGCACGGCACTTGATGATGATGATGAGATTTCCACAGCTTTACCGCAGATTTTATTCATACTTTGACTATATACAGTGCCGTTTGGGCAGGAAAGGATAGGCCATTGACCATATCCTCAATATCCCGCAACGTCATTGAAGACAAATCCTTTATCTATATATCCTTTAAACAAAAGCAAAGCCATGACACAAGGAATACATGCACAAAGACAAAAGGGCATATTGTTAACATCATTTATGGGATCATAACAAATGCGTGATAAAGTGAATGTTTGATTCAGAGGCCTTTATCTTTATACCCGTGCAACAGAAACAAAACAATGAAACCAGGAATACATAAACACCGACAAGAAGACATACATTTCCTAAACATCACTCATGATATCGGAACAAAGTTGAGAAAGAGTGCATCCCTCACTCAAGAGGTCTCAAAATAGGTCTAGCCCATACTGCTCGATACCAACTCAAGCCGATTGTAATCGTCTCTCTCCAGTCTTTGCTGCAGTGTCCTATAAATCCTCTTATACACGACGGACTAGACAATAGTATGGACAAGACAAAAGTATGGACATGACAACAGTATGGACATGAAAACAGTATGAACAAGACAAAAGTATGGACAAACAATTCGTTAATTTTGTAAAGACAATTTTATTGTAATTCTTTTTGTGTGACAAACCTTGTCTGCGAGTTGACTGACACATCGTTTGTTGTGTGGATGTTATCTTTGCTGTCTGAGGTGACACAACATGTTCCAGTATTTGTCTTCTCCTAGTGTGGCTGTTGTGTGGATTTTATCTTTGCTGTCTGAGGTGACACAACATGTTCCAGTATTTGTCTTCTCCTA
>JACEFZ010015181.1:115000-135000 GCA_014155875.1 Cepaea nemoralis
GTATTATCTTTTTATATACTTTTGGATGCAAATTTGGGCACACGCTGTAAGTCTAAAAATATTGTAAAGAAATTGTTTACATTACTAACACTTTATAACCAAATTGCGTGTGTGAGGAATCATTTTCATTGAAACATTCCATCATGTCTTCTCTAAACGACTTCATCGAGATGGGTTTAAAACTAAAGTTAACTGGGGATGAGTTGACAAAATGGAGTGAGACAAAATATTCAGAATACCTCCTAGCACAGGAGAAAGCTAGGGACCGCGAAGACAGAGCGGCTGAAAGAGCTGCTAAACAAGCAGAAATAGATGCAGAAACGAAGAAGGCAGAAATGGCAGTGAAACAGTCAGAATTGGAGTTGACTGCAAAAACTAAACAGTCAGAAATAGAGGCCGAATTGAAAAAAGCAGAAATCTCAGCTCAAAGTAAACGAGAAGAGCTTGAACTCCAACTGAAAATCAAACAGCTTGAAGCTGAAACAGCTGTTGAAAAAGAATCTCGTAAATCTGAAAGACTGGAAAAAGAAAACCAGTACAAAAAGTACCAAGGTATTGTCAGAAATTATACCTCGGGGGACTGCATAGCAGCCTTCACCCAAAACTTTGAGACTTTAATGGACCACTACCAGATCCCAGTATCTGAGTGGAACATCATTTATATGAGAAGTTTGTCAGGGGAACCTCTAAAAGTTATAGAGACTATCCCTAAAGATCTCAGAAAAGATTACCAGTACATAAAGTCAAAAATTATGTCACATTTCCTGTTAGATGAAGCAGGCTACAGAGAACAGTTCAGTAAACTAACTCCAAAACCTACTCAAACGTTCTCTGACTACATATCAGTAGTACAGGATATATTCAGTAAATGGCTTTCAGCAGCCAAAGTTAATAAGGACTTTAACAAATTGAAAGATCTCATCCTTAGGGATAAAATCATCACATCCCTTCCACCATTATTTTCAAAATTTTTGCAAGAGAGTGAGTGTATGAGTGTAGAACAGATCGAGAAACGTGGGTCGGCGTATTTTACAGCCAATAAACATTGTTTTGCTAGTGTAGCAACTGATGTAAATTTCATAGCAGCTGCTAGCTATGAGAGATCAAAATCAGATACATACAATAGGCAAAAGACATTTAAGCCTACTACTGAGAAATGTAGGTTTTGCCAATTTCCTCACCACCGGAATGAGATGTGCGATCAAAACCCTGCATATCTAACATATTTGCAAAACTATGTAAATAACCAAGATAAAGAGCGAAGAAGCTTCAAACGGGTAACCAAATGCTTCCTTTGTAAAGCGTATGGCCACTGGCGTCATGCTTGTAAAGGGAAACAGATGACCAGGAAGGCGAATGCCGCCTTGTTTGATAGCTCTTCATCAGATGAAGAACATCTTGAAAATCATCCTGTGAACTCAGCACAGGCCATAGATACATTTAATCCACAAAAATGTACCATCTGTAATCAGTTTCATGAAGATGGCCTATTAACATGCGGCCACTCGATACCTATTGCCAATGAGGAAGCCAATTTGGTAATAGATTCCAAAGGCAGAATTAACATCCACCATGGATATGTGAATGGCAAGCCTGCTACAGTCTTACGAGACAGCGGGAGCACTCTTATAGGTCTTAAAAGAGATTTCATAATGCCTACAGACTATACAGGCAGGCACGTAACATGTAGAACATTCTCGGGAAATATCGAGAAGTATCCATTGGCATGGGCATACATTGAGACTCCATTCCTCACTGGGAAGGTTAAATGCGCAGCATTAACCAATCCTTGCTGTGATGTTATCATTGGGAACCTTCCCGAAGTGAATGAGATGCATCATAACACCATAACATCTGCATGTATTGATGACCATGTAACATCA
This sequence comes from Cepaea nemoralis, assembly GCA_014155875.1. Taxonomy (NCBI): domain Eukaryota; kingdom Metazoa; phylum Mollusca; class Gastropoda; order Stylommatophora; family Helicidae; genus Cepaea; species Cepaea nemoralis. Next base: position 116,884 of record JACEFZ010015181.1, read on the forward strand.
TCTCCATCGAACGTCATCATGGAAAGTGTGGTATAATCAGATAATTGTATGCTAGCTAATGCAGCACTATCATCACATGATATCATGATCAATGTATCATATGATCCAATTGTTCCATCATCACATGATATCATTGAACAAATTGGTTCACCATCACATGAAATCATTGATTCAAGTATGTCACCATCATCTCATATCACTGAAAGTGTGAACGCAGTAACTAGATCTGCTGCTAGAGTGCAAGAACAAATTGATCAAACTGAGGCTATAGAAATGCTAAGCCCAGTATTACTACCTTCTAAAACCATGAAGGAAAATTTTGTAACAGCCCAAAAAGCTGATCCTTCATTATATAAGTATTTTAATCTGATAGGCCAAAAGCCAAGGTTAACTAAGAATGCAAGATGGCATTTTGCTCTCAAGAATTGCATCCTCACTAGGTACTATACCAGAGGTGACACCACCACAGAGCAAACTGTTTTGCCACTAGAATACCGTAAGCAAGCCTTACATCTTGCCCATGATATACCTCTTGCAGGGCATATGGCGTATTCAAAGACCAGATCTAGATTGTTGTCACAGTTTTATTGGCCAAAATTCTGTAATGACATTAAACAATATTGCAGAAGTTGTGACATCTGCCAGAAACTAGTGAAAAAGGGGAAACACCCACAGGCTGAATTACAGGTTACAGATTTAGCCAGTCGACCCTTTGAGAAAATATCTGTTGACATCGTAGGTCCTCTAAATCATGTAACATCTAGAGGAAATAGATTTATAGTTACAATTATTGATCTATGTAGCCGCTGGCCTGAAGCTATTCCTCTCAAGAACATAACTGCCAATGATATAATGGAAGTCTTTTTCCATGTATTTTCAAGGATAGGTTTTCCTGATACTATCCTATCCGACCGTGGAAGTCAATTTATTGCTGCATCCACTCAAGCTTTCACTAAAATGTTAGGTGTGAAACAATGTTTCAATTCACCGTACCATCCTCACTCGACAGGAGTAATAGAGAAATTTAACGGGGATCTAAAGCATATGCTTTCCAAAGTCACCCAAGAACATCCCAAAAATTGGGACATCTATTTGCCTGCCATATTATTCGCATATCGCGAGGTCCCTCAATCAAGCACTGGGTTCTCTCCATTCGAACTTATCTATGGTGCCAAACCACGCGGCCCATTAAGTATATACCATTCCATGTTAACTGAAGCAACTCCTATACTTAAACCCATATCATCATACGTATATGTAACATCATTGCGTGAAAGGATAATTAAATCTTGTATTATTGCCATAGAAGCACTGAAACAATCTGGTGCGATGTATAGACAATATGCAAACAAAGGAAACAGGACGATAACACTGACACCTGGACAGGACGTACTACTGCTCCTACCTAGTGACCGACAGTTACTGACCGATTCTTGGCAAGGACCATTTAAGGTACTAAGACAGATTTCACCGGTGGACTATGAAATTCAAATTAAAGACAAACACAAAATATTCCACATCAATATGCTAAGACCATACTACAACAGGGACAACGAACAAGACGATACAGCAGCCAGTACAACAATAATCGACCATGAAGGCGACGAAGAAAGCGACGAAATACCAACACCAGCACTAAACACGACGAACTGCTTACAAGACATCAAGATAAACCCGCAGTTAACTCAAGCAGACACCGACAGCTGCAAACAACTCATACAGGACTACAGTACCATCTTCTCCAACAACCCAGGACAAACAGAACTAGTACAACACCACATTACTTTGACCTCCAACACACCAATAAAATGCAGACCCTACACAATTCCATTACATTACAAAGAAAAACTGCATCAAGAAATCATTGACTTAGAAAAGAACAACATCATTAGACGATCGCAATCACACTTCTCTTCTCCAATAGTCATCATACGCAAAAAGGACGACACAATAAGACTCTGCATAGACTATAGAAAATTAAATAAAATTACACAGTTGGATTTGGAGCCGATGACCAACTGCGAGGAACTGCTGACAGAGCTGACAGACTCTAGGTACTTCACGAAGATAGACATGACAAAAGGTTACTGGCAGATAACGGTAGACGAACAGAGCAGACATCTGACAGCCTTTGCCACACCTTGGGGACTGTACGAATGGTGCAAATTACCATTTGGGCTTGTTAACGCACCGGCAACATTCGTACGCATGACAAGACTATTACTGACGGACATAAAGAATATCATTTCGTATATGGATGATATATGTGTACACACAACGACAATGACAGAGCACATAACGACATTACAGCAGACGTTTGAACGGATCAGACAGCACGGACTTACTATTAAACCTGCCAAAGTTGACATAGCCTACCAGGAAATCTCCTTCTTGGGGTATAAGATCTCTAATGGCTTTGTCACTACTGACGATAACATCGTGTCAAAGATTCTGAAACTGACACTTCCGACTACGAAGAAACAAGTCAGAAGTGTATTAGGACTTCTAAATTATTACAGGCAGTTCATCCCAGATTTTGCTGAACTGACTGAAAGTTTTACTAACATACTAAAAAAAAGACCACCCAAATAAAATTGTGAACAACGAATGCCTAAAATTTGCATTCCAGAAGATATTGTCCTATTTTTCTGCGAATAATTTAAAGAATCCCATTCTCAAATTGCCAAATTTGCATATTCCTTTCAGATTGCGCACAGATGCGAGCTCCGTGGCGATTGTAGCGGTACTATTACAGGAACATGACGGCATTTTACATCCTGTATATTACCTATCCAGGAAACTTAAACCAAGAGAACGCACTTGGTCGACCCCTCAAAAAGAAGCCCTTGCATTAGTGTTTGCAATAACGAGATTGTCTAGATTCCTCCTTGGAAGGCATTTTTTTTAGTAGAATCTGACAACAGCCCTTTGAAGTTTATTACATCTGGAGTGCCAACTAACCATATGATAGCGCGATGGTCACTGTCAGGGTCTTAAACTTGGCTCGTTAACCTAGCACATGTGAGACAGTACAAGTACAACGTGATTCGACTTAAGACTCAACGACACAACGTTCAATGGATTTATTTACAGATCATATATAGTACGATGATCACTACAAGATATACTTGATACTTCAATACACTTACATACACAATACAGCTCACAGTCTATCTCTCAAGATGTCCAGACACTCGACTTTCAGGCACAGAAACCACACAACGCCTTTCTCTCATCATGCGTCCAGTCGAGTCAACGTCCCAGAGCTGTCTCCCTATAGCTCGCAACTTGCCTCCCCACCTGAAGTGGCTTCACGAGGCATGCGTGCGTCTTGCGTCGTCCTTGCCTGACCGCTGGCCGTCTCGTCAGCCAGCAACCTCGCAGGCAGGTAACTACTACTCGCCTGGCGGCGTAACGAAGTTACGGCATCCCTGCTGGGGACTAAGTCGCCTGGCGGGCGTAACGATGTCACTGCATTACTGCACTACTCTAAACTCTGACAGTCACTTTTGCTCCAGGACTACAGTTTTGAAGTGAAACACATCCCTGGCAGATTGAATACACTGGCTGATCTTTTGTCGCGTTGTCCCGATGATACCCAATAGCCAAATATGTCTGAGTGCAGTATGTTAAAACACTCAGACCAGCACAGCCATTAATGTATTTTTTTTCTCCCAGAAAAGCTGTGAGTGTCAACTGCATCAGTGTGATAGGGATCAATTCTCACTGTAAATATTATTAAGGTTTCTAAAATAAGGTATTAATTGTGTTGTATAAGTGCGTAGTATGTGTTAGAAAGTGAACAATAATAATTATAAATATTATAAACTAAGAACAGTGCCACAGGTCAGTGTCGTAACTTACCTCAAGTGAACAAGAACAATTGAAGTTATCCGTGGTATCTGCAAACTGGAAGTATCCAGCAACATTTTATCCCGTGTGAATTGAACAATTGAGTGAACTAAACTGGGACAGTTACTCCACTGTAGAAGATCGTAATCCAGAAGTCCAATGAAACACCGAAAACACCAGCGAATAGCACTACATTACATTCCGAATATTCCAACATCATTACGGAACAAGTGTGTGAAAAAACTATCGCTTACATCAGCTGTTCGTATGTACTTCCGGAAAGCTAGAAAGTTAAACAACAATCTAGCAGACTATGAACAAAACCTTAAAAATTAATGACGCTTGTAAAATATATGTGAAACACGAATTTGAAATATACAAATTGTGTATTAATATTTTTGAAACTACTGTAATCTGAGAATCATACCTTGATTAACTGATTCACATTAGCGACATTTTTTTCGCTATTGTAAAGAAGTATCAAGCTATGACGCTGAGAAATAAATTTATAATTGTAATTTATTAGGTTTAACATCTGTTTAAATTATTTCCCTTTCATTTAATAGGTGTCACCAATTACACCAAAGGGCGGTAAATCGAAATAGATAGTAATGTGTAATGTATAAAAATAGCCACTGTGTTGCCAGATTGTCGACACGCCAATATTGCATCAGCTGGGCATGGAGAAGATTGCCAATGTTGTAGACCAACATGAGAGCTCCCTACCAAGTTTGGTTGGAACTCTACGGTTGAATTCGTCTCATATTAGGACGTTTTACGGTCTAACCTGATGTCTACGGACATATTATACGTTTTTTTTTTTGTTGGTTGCGAGGTAGTTGCATTGATTGCGGTCTGACTGGGTCAAAATTGCAACAGAGGTGATCATCCATCGAGAGGATGATACTTGGCAAGTGTTAAAGTCTGAATACATTATGACTTAATATGTATAATTTACAATACTTATGTATTTCTATTGAACCTATGCCAGGGTACATGACAACCAATGGGAAGATTCTGACTTGGGTAAGAATAGCAACCCTGAATTTACAGAGAATACACATGAAAGATAGAATCTTTCATGAATGACGCGCGGGGAGGGTGTCATAATCCCCATTGATATGCCGCGACATCGTTACGCCCGCCAGGCGAACACCAGTGACTTACTCACAGGTTTCGCTGACGACAGAGAGAGCGACCGTCAGAGTCAAGCCAGTACAAGCGTGACGCATGCAATTCTCGTTGCGCTCGAATCCACAGGGCAAGCACTGTGAGCGGAAAACGCCAGACACGGCTAGGGGCATCAGACGAGACTGACGTGTATGAAAGCGGCTCTTGTGTTTCTGTGCCTGAATGTAGATTGCTCGTAGCTCTTGGAAGAAGATAGAAAGACTGCATAGCTGTGGGTTTGAGTTTGTGAGTGCATTGATGTATTATGTATAGGTTGTGATATTCACCTTGTGATGGCCACATGCCGAATTAGATTGTGTTGCATGTGAAGTGTAAATAAAACCATCAAACTTAGTGTTACTGTGTGTCCCGTCAAGTCATTCTGTACTTGTGTATGTCTCACATATGTTAGGTCCAGCGAGCCAGATTCATTACATTGTAAGACCCTGACATGTGGATTAGCTTTCCCTATTGACAGTGTCCCTCGCCATCAGGCGAACCCACTACGACTTCAGAGGTACTTGTAATTTACGTCCCCAAGTCAAGGACGGCAGGTCAACATGTTAGTCCAGCTGTCCGGTGTAGGGGTCGAAGTGTTATTGTTGTTTGTGCTCTTGCCTGTCCGACAGTGATCCCAGTTCTATCTCCAGCAACGACAGGATTATTGTTTCCGGTCCTGTATGCTTCTGGGGTAGACCCGTTGTATAAACTTGGATACTGAGAATTTTCACAATTGTTTGTGATTTTTTGGGGGAACGAACGGCAATGAGGAACAGAAATGGACCCCTTCAACCTCATTATGTAGCCGGCACTGTGGGAAGGGGTTACGGACACAATTAGAAATCCCGCATACCGAGTTCTAAACACAGCTGTGGGAGATTTGGCAGCAGACCGCCTTGCGTTGGCTTTCATATAATGGTATGTGGGCTAGTAGTTCAGAAAGCAAGGGCAAGCTACTGAACGTAATCGCCCTACTACTGAGTGAGTGCGTGGGCGACACTGTGAGCTGTGAAATTCGTAGGGAATGCTTTTACATCTGTCCTGTACAGTGACCTGCATGTTCGGAACAATGGCTACCTGCTGTTGCTGAATAGACTGATTTGCCTTTTCGGTTCACGAGTGCATTTTTCAAGAGACTGCAGGGAGTCGGCGCTGAAACTGCGGAGTTCGTGCTGTGGTAAAAGACAGAGCCATGTGAGAAAACCTGGGCCAGTGAGGTCTTTCTGGTGACTGCCGAGTCCATCGACGATGAACTGTGATGTTTGTGGATTAATTTTGTGTTGACATTCTGACTGCGGCATTATGCACAGTGTACCTGTGCGGTCTGTTGGATTGCCGAGACTCCTGTATATTCCACTTTTCACATTGGACAGTGGGAAGCATTTTGTGTGATATTCACTGGCACAGGAACGGAGCATAATGGGGACGACACGTTGCCTTGAAGTTGGAACCTCGACTAACTAACTAACTACTGAACGAAAACTTGCCAAGAGATCACAAACAGCCATAAAATGATGGGGTTGACTGCGACGTCCTGTAAAGTATATGCAACTAACTCAGTATATAACGGCCTAAAATATGTGAAATTCTAACGTCACAGAGGAATCCTAATATTTGTAATTTTTTTTTTTTTAAATTTTATTTTATTTTATTTATTTATTCATTTATTTGCCTGTTTCTGGCCCATCACTACTTGTAACTTTATTTTTCTGTTCATGAACGATAACTTGTTACTTCTCATACTCTTCATCTGGATCTGCCATTCAGTATTAAGAACATGCGCATGAGGAGAGCTCATGCGTGTCCTTCATACACGGTGGTATTCAACGCCTCAATACATTCAGATACTCGTCGTTTTTAAGGGGAAGGTGAGTGAGGTGGGGAGGATGGAGGGTCGCATTGCACAGTTTATGTTGTGACTCAGTGTTAGAGCTTGTTTATGAGAGACTTTTGTTGATGTTATTGCACCTTGTGGTCAAGATTTGTCGTTAAACGTGGAGAGAAAGAGGGAGATGGAGAGAGAGAGAGAGAGAGGGAGAGAGAGAGTGGGGGAAGGAGGGAAGTAGAGGGCGTGCAGGAAAGAAAGAGGGAGGGAGAGAAAGACACATGAGGGGGGAGAAAGAGTGTGTGTGTGTGTGTGTGTGTGTGAGAGAGAGAGAGAGAGAGAGAGAGAGAGAGAGAGAGAGAGAGAGAGAGAGAGAGAGAGAGAGACTCTAATTTCCAGTTAGTTTATCTCAGAATCCCTGGCTGTGAAAGTAAAACTAACTCAATTTTCCAGTTAGTTTAGCTTTCATTGCCTGGGCATTTGAGATATGTAGCACATTTTGTTCAATTTCGTCATTTTCATTTCTTCGTTCTAATGTTTTTATTTACCTTTCCGATATTCTTATTCAGTTATTATGCCTTAATGTAGTAACTGTAGTGTCTTCCCATGTTTATATGTTGTGGTTGTGTGTGTGTGTTCGCTGACGAAGGGTAGTCGCCGCAACGTCCTGTGTTTTCCGTAACTGTGTTCTGTAAAGTTGCATTACTTTGTATTATATTATGTTGTTTTCACTTCTACAGCTTTACCGCAGTTGCACTAATGTTATTCAATCCACTTTAGACTGCCTCGGCTTGTGCAACAGGTCACTGAACAAAACATCCCCGCATGTTATATTCTATGCACAAAACAATTGTTATGTTTCTTCTAAACTTCGGGGCTATTCTAAACAATGCAGGAAATTCACAGGACAATAAAGTCAGTTGCATGTCCTCAACAGGATAGCGCAATCAACCCCATTATTTTTTGGCTGTTTGTAACTCAGTAAGAAATTGTTACGTTTAGTAATTTGCCACTTTTTGCCATCTGCTTCCAAATCGCCTGCAGCTGATGTCGAACCCTAGATTCGGTATGACGGGGACTCGTGAAACTCGTTCACTGCCTCTAAACTACAGCGCTGGATCACTAGAGAGAATGCCGCTAAAATAAACTTGTATGATAAAACCTCGGTTTTCGTTGCCTTTGGTTATCGTCGGTTTCGGGTTTCGTCGATTATTTTAGTGAAAATGTGTTTCGGTTTTCGTCGGTTGCCTCGGTTGCGTTCTTCTGCTCAGTTTGGCGTTGTTTTTCGTTGTGTGAGCATCACTTGCTAATAATAAAATACGAGAGCTGCGTTAAGCTTGCTGGAATCGGCCGCATGTACGGGAAGTCGTCATCCAAGATAAGCTCCATTGTGACGAAAAAGGAAGCAATAAAGGAGGCAAATGTAGCGAAAGGCGTGAATGTGCTAACGAAGCAGAGATCGCAAACATTTGAAGATGTCGAACAGTTATTATTTTTTCCCCCTCATATCCTTTAAAGACATATCCTTTCAGCTGATTGTTGATTTCTTTGCAAGATTACTCTCAGTAGTTTGCCATTGCTTTCTGAGCGACCGGCTCACATACCCCGTAGTTACCAATGCGGCGAGAACAGCTACCGATTATCGCGTGAGTTACGTTCCTCACGTGGATATACGGGATTACGGAGAAAGACGTGAACTCCTAGGCCAAGTAGACCAGCATTATTAATTTGGATAAATCAAAACCAGTTAGATGGATATTCTGTTTCGCAGGCAATCATATGTGAAAAGATCAGACTGTTGTATGCCGTTCTCATTAAGAAAATGCCTGGTACGAGTGCTAGTGTACTTAGTGATTTTAAGGCCAGCAGAGGATGGTTTGAAGAATTCAAGAGGCTTACTGGCATACACGGTGTACTGGTCCTAGGCACGGCGAAGGTGCGTGTTCGGACAAGTGTGAGGTCGAAAAACAGAATTGAAAACTATTTTTTATTCTCTATAAAATGTGTTTTTGGTATGTATTTTGGAGTGTCTAGAGCGAATTATTTGGATTTACATTGATTTATTATAACAGAGTAACAGTTATATGGCCGATATAAACGAAGTCCTGGTTATAATTTCTACATGTTTTATTTGACGGAAGACATCATAAAATAATAAAGCAGCATACAAAAGATGTTGTCAATTCGAGGTTCAGCCAGTAACTAACCTCTCTAACCCCCGCGTCACGGCTTGAGCGTCCTTAGTTACGTTTTCATAGGATGCTCAACCGTGCCTAGTCTTTGCACATCATCCCCTCCTAAGCTACTAACAGAGATGGTGCTCTGTTACATTATATGAAAATAATTGCCTCGGTTTTCGTCAGTTTCGGATTTCGCTGATTGTTTTCGCACGTATTATCAACGAAAACCAAGGTTGTTCTGTATTTTCATACGGTCGCAGTGAAGACGCAAATATCGCACAAGCAGAAACCCAATAGCCGGGTCGGTTTTAGAATCAGCAATGGCTTTCCTTGCCGCGAAATCTGGCACAACGAACACTGTTCCGGTTCCGGGTACTGTGTGAGTATTACGCCGTAGTGCTGTCCCCTGATGGCGATATAATGGAGAGGCTAGGTCACTTATGGGATCCTTGGAGATTTCCACAGAATTTGTGAAATAGGAGGAGTTGAGGTGTCCGGAGTAAGTGAGACATTGAGATGAGTTGGCGGTTGCCATCATTGATGGGGGAGTTGGTAACAGTGTGAAATCGTTCACCACTTGGAGGTGCGGAGGGGAAATATGAAGCGAGAGATAGAGTATGATAGAGAGAGAGAGTATGAGAGAGAGAGAGAGAGAGAGAGAGAGAGAGAGAGAGAGAGAGAGAGAGAGAGAGAGAGAGAGAGAGAGAGAGAGAGAGAGTTAAATAGTTCGTATTAATTAAGGTCATTACTGTTAGTTTTGTCAGAGAGATTCAAGAAAGTAGAAGAAGAATAAACAAACAGCCAGAGAGTAGAGTTTATAAATGGGTTAAAAAGGCATGACTTCATTGCACCGGGTTTAATCCCATATGGCTCCATCTCTTTCCACAAAGCGACCTACCGAAAGTAAAACACAAAGCACGAACTCCATAGCTCCAGCGACGACACACAGGAGTCTAAGAGAAAACTGCACTCGTGAACCGAACGACGTAGACGGGAATCGAACCCACAACCTTCGGCGTCTTAACCATTTCGAAACGATGACTCCACGAAGGGAGAAATGATATGACGAGATTATAAATTAACGCTTTGGTGTAATAGTTATAACGTTACGCTCACAATGGCATGATTGGGGTGCAACAAGAGACTGATGTCAGCTGTCGTTGTTCGCTACGGGAGAGAAAGACTGACCACTCAGTCCCTCGTGCTCTCCGGTTAACAATGTGAAAGTCATGACAAGTCACACACGGTACCTGTGTGCGTTTTTTTTTTTTTTTTTTGGTTTATTATTTTATTTTAATTGACGCATTGGGAACCTCCTTTAGTATAATACTGATGGTGGTGGTGGTGGTGGTGGTGGTGGTGGTGGTGGTGGTGGTGGTGGTGGTGGTGGTGGTGGTGGTGGTGGTGGTGGTGGTGGTGGTGGTGGTGAGTTTGATTATCTTTATGATGGTAATTTTGATGTTGATGATGATCATCATTTTGATGATAATGATGGTCGTGGTGATGATGCTGAGAGTGATGACGATGATGATAGTGGTAGTGGTGTTGGTAATTTCTGTGATGATGATGGTGGTGGTAGTGATAATTTGATGATAAGGATGTTGTTGTTGTTGTTGTTGATGGTGGTGATGATGATGATGATGATGATGATGATGATGATGATGATGATGATGATGATGATGATGGTTGTGGTGGTGATAATTTTGATGATGATGATGATGATGATGATGATGATGATGATAATGATGATGATGATGATGATGATGATGATGATGATGATGATGATGATGATGATGATGATGATGATGATGATGATGAGATGTGAGATCTGCAAAGCTTATGTTTTTCACAACAGGAACAACACCCAGACTAAAGGCAGAGACAAAATTAGATGTAATTGACGCATAATACATGACCTCCACAAAATCACATTATCTTCTGCTGTTTCTGAACGTGTGTCACCACTAATGTACATCACACATGCTGACTTCCTTTCTTATTCTTCTTATTCTTCTTTTTCTTTTGCTGTGGAGGCGGAGGTACAGGCTTTGATCATCGAGAATTCTTTAGCGGGTGATGCTGTCATTTAGACAGATGGGTTGATCGTTCGACGCATGAGAAGTTCATGGGCCTATACGGCTCAAGCTGGAGGGAGAATTGTGAAGGAAGATTCTGGTGTTTTTGCCTTGACGACAAGTAGTAAGTCATTTCAGTAAGTAAAGCAATAACATGGCTCTAGACAGATTTTCGTCACCCGGGCATGCTTCCTTAGTGACTCAATGAGTGTGCTCAGGAAGTTACAGATGGGGCGAGTCCGAAGACAGTAGCTGTCGTCTCTGGTTGGCAAAGATTAGTTTCATTTTCATGCCAGGGCATGCGGGTATACAACGAAATGAGCAGGCTGATAGTCTTGATAGGCTACAGTGGAGGGCGGAAGAGCCATGGATCAGTCTGATATGCTGAATGCTCTACGAGAAGTAAGAATGTTGCGAGAATCAAGTTATGACTAAATCTAAAATCATGGTAAGACTATGATAACAGCACTTTAAAGAGGTGTCGCCAAACAAGAACAATATGCAGGAAGCCAAAGAAGATTAGTAAACAAACGATAGACCTGGTGTCATGTGCCGCTACACACGCTGCGGGGTTTTACTGAGGCGGGGATGCGAGCACTAGGGACTGAATGGTTCGAATGTGCAATGAGATGATCGTCGACTACTTACTAAACAACTAACTAACTAACTATCTATCTACTTAACTAACTAACTACTAACTTCTTCTTCTTCTTCTTCTTCTTCTTTCTTCTTCTTCTTCTTCTTCTTCTCTTCTTCTTCTTCTTCTTCTTTTTCTTCTTCGTCTCCCTTCTTCTTCTTATACTATCTCTTACACACATCCTCCTATTCTCTTCCTCCTGCTCTTCTGCTTCTCCTTAGACTACCATACACACCCTCATCCACCTCCTCTTCCTTCTCCTCCTCTTCCTTTTCCCTCCTCCTCCTCCTCCTCTTATTCTTCTTCTTCTTCTTCCTCCTCCTCCTTCCTCTTCGTCTTCTTAACGTAAGTACGAGTGTCACAGAGGACCGATCCTTGTAGACATGGGTAACGTAGCGAGCGTCAGAGAGGGCTGATAACTTATCCTGGACGAGATAGTATTCTGTTACGTAAATAATCCAGGCCTGGACGTATCATCTGGTGATAGCTGCAGTTTACAGTTTGTGGGGTCAGACAATTCTGTGGCGGCGAGATGTACGTCAGAGAGGCTGACGCTTCTTATGAGCTTGATCATGTTGTTAGCATGTGGTCGTATAGAATTTATGATTTCTTTATAATTTAAGCTATTTTGTGAAGAATATTGTCTCTTTATAGAGGTTCTTCTTCTTCTTCTTCTTCTTCTTTTCTTCTTTCTTCTGTCCTTTCTTCTTCTTCTTCTTCTCTTCTTCTTTCTTCTTCTTCTTCTTCTTCTTCTTCTTCTTCTTCTTCTTCTTTTCTTCTATTTTCCCTCTCTTCTTTCTTCTTTTCTTCGTTCTTCTTCTCTCTTCTTCGTCTCTTCTTCTTCTTCTTCTTCGTCTTCTTTTTCTTCTTCTTCTTCTTCTTCTTCTTCTCTTCTTCTTCTTCTTCTTGTTCTTCTCTTCTTCTTCTTCTTCTTCTTCTTCTTCGTTCTTCTTCTTCTTCTTCTTCTTCTCTTCTTCTTCTTCTTCTTCTTCTTCTTCTTCTTCTTCTATCTCTTCTTCTTCTTCTTCTTCTTCTTCTTCTTCTTCTTCTTCTTCTTCTTCTTTATTCTTCTTCTTCTTCTTTCTTCTTCTTCTTCTTCTTCTTGTGTGTGTGTATATTGCATTTACGTTCAGCAGTTTGCCATGGCTTCCTGAACGACCGGCATGCATGTCACTGTATGAAACCAACGCAAGGAGGTCTGCTTCCAAAGATCGCCCGAAGCTGTGTTTTCAAACGCAGTACGCGGGATTGCGGAAGTGACAAACCAGACCCTAATTACAGACCAAGTGCTTGTGTGTTTTGTTGTTTTTTTTAAAGAAAAGAATATCATGGGCAATTAACAACACGGAAGCAAACTAAAAACAGCACAAGTAGAAAGGGGACTAAATGAAGTGATCTCCCAATTGAGAGAACTGACTATTGGCAATCAATACTAATATCTCCAGGAGATCCCACAACCCATTCCTCTGTTTTAGTGTCTCCCTAATTATCTCCCTAGCGACAAGAGCTAGTGAGATTTTCTAGAATCTGTTTTTAATAAAGATCGTTGTTCGTGGTTTAAGATTTAGACAATTTTATGAGCAGATTGAATGGGTAATCATTTTAGGCAGACGACAGAAACAAAATGTGATCAACAATTTTAGGGAGACAGAATATGTAGGATGAAGACGTGGGTAGGGAGACATCAGTTTCAAAAATCAACAATTTTTAGTTGTTGTATGTTTGTTGTTGTTGTTGTTGTTGCTGCTGCTGCTAACTGCTGCTGCTGCTACTGCTGCTGCTGCCTGTGTCATACGTTTACACACAATTTATATTGCCTATGTAATACGTGTACGCCGGCTTAGTGGCTTAGAGGTTAGCGACATTTCTCGGTATCTCGTATACTCTCGTAGTAACGTGATGACGGTGGAGAATCAGCAGTGGTTCGAATCACATCGTAACTTACGGGTATGTGAGCAGGAAGCTCAGAAAGCAATGGCAACTACTGAGCGTAATCTTGCCAAGAAATCAACATACAGCTGAAGATGCTGGTGTTGACAGCGATGTCCTGTAAAGGATATGCACACAAAAAAAATACGTATACACACATTTAATATTTATGTGTCCATAATTCATCATCAGTTCATATGTCATGTGTGGAACAGGTTCTTCCAACCCCACCCCCCCACCTGCACCCATCCCCACCCCCTGCAACACATCCCCCCCCGACAACAGTTCTTTTTTTTTTTTTTTTTATAATCATAAGCTAGATTGCCTGCCTCTGACGCTGTCGTGTGAAGAGTTCTATCTTACATTTGAATTCATCTATTTTATGATCTTCTTCTTCTTGTCTGCGTCCCCAGCACCTATAGTTATCTTTTCTAGACATTATGTAATTTGATATGTTCAAAATATTTAAATTCTCTCAAATTCATTTATCTTAACCATCAGGTTTCTTTAGTATTCAGTTCTTGTTGGACGGAGGATTCGTGCCTTTATTATCTAGTGAGTTTTTAAACTTCTGTGAACTTGTGTTGAAAAGCGTGTACATCGTTTGAGCCGAGTGGTCCACGTTCAGTCCACTGGTCCACTTTTCAGCTGATCGGTCCAAGTTTCAACGACTGGTCCACATTTCAGCTGATTGGTCCACGTTCAGTCCACTGTACGCATTCGCTGATTGATCCAAGTTTCCACAACCATATGTTGCACTCCTGGTAGTCATCTGTTTTCTGTTGCTTACAGAAAAATCAACGCAGTTTCACAATTCGTATTCCAAGTCAGCAGTATGCGATTTGGCAGCATAACCTCTGTGTGTTGATTGTCACAGCGATGTGAGCGTCGGCCGTTCAGAATCCCCCCCCCCCAGGGGGAATTGTAGGGTTTCAGGGTGGGGGGGGTTAAGATTATTTCAAGATTCATAAGTAATACAAGAAGAATTCATGATTAATTAAAGAAGAAATTCCAGATTAATACAAGAACCCAGTTACTTAATATTGTTTTTCCCTCTAACTTTACGGTTCTGCACTTGTCGCCCTAATGAAATTCGTTTTATAACGCAAGTAGACCCGCAAATCACGTTTTATGTAGATGTCTAGACTAGTTCTAGTATGTTTTATTAAATTTAGCTTCAATTTTTATGTATACTGTGTAAGGGTGGGGAGGATTTATAGGGAGGAATTTCGAAAGGGAGGGGGGATGACGTTCTGAACATATAGTAAAAGGGGGCATTGGCCACAAAGGTTGAGAACCACTGATCTAAGCATTTATTACTGTTTGTGATGATTAGTTCCAGTAGATTGACCTCCTTTCTGACACGCGACGTCTCAACATATAGAAATCAACGCAAAGCGGTCTCATTACGAATCGCCACGGCTGATCTCGAACCTTCGACTCGGTGTTTTGGGGGAATTATGAACTGCCGCGTCTCGCTATCTCCCAGCCACATACGCTGGAACTTCAACTGGTATAGACAATCACAAACGGCGATCAATGCAGGGGTTGACGACAACGCTCTGTATATAAGTGAATAAATCAAACACAAAACAGTTGTAGACGTCTGCTTAACTAGAAACAAGATCACAAGTAAGACAATGGACGTTGCAGACAAAGCCTCATGAGCACACACACAGCAAACATACACCGATATAACTACATGACAAATAATACATGACACATACTACATGACACATACTACATGACAAATACTACATGACAAATACTACCATGACATACTACATGACAAATACTACATGACAATACTACATGACAACTACATACATACACATCAAATACTACATGACACATACTACATGAAATACTACGGACAAATAATACATGACACATACTACATGACACATAATACATGACCATAATACATGACACATACTACATGACACATACTACATGACAAATACTACATGACAAATACTACATGACAAATACTACATGTAAATACTACATGCAAATACTACATGACAAATACTACATGACAAATATACATGAAACCTACTACATGAACATACTACATGACAAATAATACATGACAAATACTAACATGACACATAATACTGACACATACTACAGGACACATACTACATGACACATACTACATGAAACAACTACATGTCAACATACTACATGAACACATTACATGACACATACTACATGACAAATACTACATGACACATAATACATGACCATACTACATTCACATACTACATGACACATAATACATGACAAGATACTACATGACACATACTACATGACACATACTACATGACACATACTACATGACAATACTCATGACACATACTACATGACAAATACTACGACACCTACTACTAAGACACATACTACATGACAATACTACATGACAAATACTACATGACACATACTACTGACACATCTACATGACACATACTACTGACACATACTACATGACAACTACTACATGACACATACTACATGAACACATACAAATACACACAATACTACATGACAAATACTACATGAAACATACTACATGACAAATACTACATGATCAAATACTACATGACAAATAATACATGACAAATACTACATGACAAATACTACATGACAAATACTACATGACAAATACTACATGACAAATACTACATGACAAATACTACATGACACATACTACATGACAAATACTACATGACAAATACTACATGACAAATACTACATGACACATACTACATGACACATACTACATGACACATACTACATGACAAATACTACATGACAAATACTACATGACAAAACTACATGACACATACTACATGACACATACTACATGACAAATACTACATGACACATACTACATGACAAATACTACATGACACATACTACATGACACATACTACATGACACATACTACATGACACATACTACATGACACATACTACATGACACATACTACATGACAAATACTACATGACACATACTACATGATACATACTACATGACAAATACTACATGACAAATACTACATGACACATACTACATGACAAATACTACATGACAAATACTACATGACAAAATACTACATGCAAATCACTACATGACAAACACTACATGACAAATACTACATGACAAATACTACATGACACCTACTACATGACAAATACTACATGACAACACTACATGACAAATACTACATGCAAATACTACATGACAACCACTACATGACAAATACTACATGACAAATACTACATGACACATACTACATGACAAATACTACATGACACATACTACATGACAAATACTACATGCCAAATACTACATGTACAAACCACTACATGACAAATACTACATGACAAATATTACATGGATATATATTTATAAGCTACTCATTCGTTTGTATGTTGTGAACTGGACACGTGTGTGGTCCATATCCGTGTGTTGATGGAACAAAGTTGAGATGTGCAAAGGAAGTGCAACGAAGGTAGCTTTACTATTTTCACTGGAGGTGGGACTGTGTGTTCCTGTTGGTACAGGTTTTATACGTCTTTTGTTGTTGTTGTTGTTGTTGTTATTGTTGTTGGTGTGTGGTTTTAAGCTATTTTGCTTCTTTTTCATGTTTCATTATTTTTGTTGTCATTGCCATGACCCATTATCTCATTTCATCTAATCTCACTTTATCTAATCTCATCTCATGTCATTTAATAATATGTCTATCATCTCATCTCATATCATCTCGGCATCTCACTTTATCTCAACTTATCTCATCTGATCTCATCATCCCATCTCATCCAATCTCATCTCATCTCATCCAATCTCATCTCATCTCTTCTTGTTTCTCCTGTAATTTGCGATGATTAGGCTGTTATTCTCTCTGTTCATCTTTTACATGGCCCCCTCTTCACCTGGTTCCATTTGGTCTGTACATCTTCTGTGGGGTTGACTGTCGACGTCCTGTACACGGATATGCAACAAATTACGCACCCTTGATGCTCGGGGAACGCAGGCTAGGCATTTAGCCTCTACACACTGCGATTACCCCCCCCCCCCCCCCATCCCCCTTCACACAACACGTGTACACAAATTCAGATCGTCCGTGTACAATTTTCAACCATGTCCATCTTTCCCCTGCCCCACTAATGAACAATTCGACACTTGACCTTCGACCTGAGCTGTCTCCCGAATCAAACATCTCGCGTGATGTCCACGGCCACAAATTAGTTTTCTTAAGTCGTCCCCTGCCAGGTCCCAAGAGATCGTCTGTCTGACGTGTTTGATGTCAACTTTAGGATTTGTCACGCTTAGCTTGATGTTGTCAGTGGAATGAAAAAATGATGGCGACAGAGACAATGATAACCAGAACACAATTTTGTCATATTTCCTTGGGGATTGTGCAAAGAGGAACTTGAGACAACC
>JACEFZ010015181.1:137500-147216 GCA_014155875.1 Cepaea nemoralis
ATTTCCCAGAAGATTTTCTGCGACCCATTTTTGACTGGGTCGACTTGGAAGCAGGAGTCAAAGATTGTTAATCTGCTGTCATGTGGATGCGAACTCGGGACAACTGTCAGACAGGAGTGCCTGCTACTGCAGTACAGCGGCTACTTGCGACAGTACCGCCTTACCGTGAAACAGGCAATTAGAAAGTCGAGTGGAGGCCCTGGAGATGTGCATATACACAAGACTATAGCATATGGAGACAGCATGGCCGAATAAGTAAGGGCGCTCGCTCTTAAACTTCCGGTGTATTGATGCCAAGGTAAGGGTTCAACCCTTACACCGGTCAGATGGATTAAAATGTTGACTTCTCATCCTTGATTTTGGGACGTAAATTACAAGTACCTGTGAAGTCAGAGTGAGCTCGCTTGATGACAAGGGACGCGGGGAATAGGGAAAGCTAACCAAATCAGCCCCGTGTAGTAGAAGTAGTAGCAAGTATATGGACTACGTTTGAGTTCAATGATTGCCAACGCACAAAAATGTCGTATTTCACTGAAAGAAAAACAATCAAATACAGAAGTTCTATAAAAATGTCGTATTTCACTGAAACAAAAACAATCAAATACAGAAGTTCTATAAAAATGTCGTATTTCATTGAAACAAAAACAATCAAATACAGAAGTTCTATAAAAAAAAATGTCGTATTTCACTGAAACAAAATCAATCAAATACAGAAGTTTTATTTTTTAAAAATGTCGTATTTCATTGAAACAAAAACAATCAAATACAGATGTTCTATACAAATGTCGTATTTCCTGAAAAGAAAAACAATCAAATACAGAAGTTGTATAAAAATGTGGTATTTCATGGAAACAAAAACAGGGAAATAAAACAGAAGCACGTAAAATATTTCGGTCTTGTTAATAGACAAGACATAACACTCTTATAACAACTTTACTGGAGGATAAGGTGTAAGCCAATAAGAGATAGACAACGATATAAGTGGGAAGATACCATGAAATGATGGACGAACACCAGCCTGATAGAATGTACAAGCAGGACGAGAGTAAGAAACTGTAGGAAATCCATTGCAGCCGACCTTCACTGTGGAGACGGCACCTAATTTATTGACCCTACAATCGACCTTGTGTTGAATTTAGGCCCGGATTCTAGATTGCTGGCTGACAAAATCGAAAGCTCATCTGTGCAAAAGTCGACTAATTCTAGAACAATCTCGAACACAGCTGTTGACTTTCTGTGTAATGCGTGTTCAACATTGGAGCCGACCAATCATTTCTCTTCTTTAAAGCACACAGCTTTACGGTCCGATGTGTTTGTGTGTTTGTTATTTGACCTATGCTGGTTTATTATACAATTCTGAAACCTATGGTGCTATCTCAATGGTTAGATACGAATTATGTCCATATTCCATAGTTGCGCGTGTCAAAGTTGTCACATTTTACATAATCACTGCACGTGTCAAGGTTGTCCCACAATTCATGACTAGTGCACATATCAAAGTTGTCACAATTTACGGAACCAGTGCACGTGTCAAAGTTGTCTTATTTTACAGAATCAGTGCACGTATCAAAGTTGTGACATATTTTATGACCAGTGCACGTGTCAAAGTTGTCACATATTTTATGACCATTGCACGTGTTAAAGTTGTCACATATTTTATTACCAGTACACGTGTCAAGGTAATCACATGTTACAAAATCAGTGCACTTGTCAATGTTGCCATATATTTCACGACAAGTGCACGTGTAAAAATTGTCAATTACAGATCCAGTGCACACGTCAAAGTTGCACCATTTTTCATGACTAGTGCACTTGTCAAGACTGTCTCAATATTTCATAATTAGTGCATTCGCCAAAAACTGTCACCACATGTCATGACTGTTGTACTTGTCCACATTGTCACATATTCCAGAGCCAGCGCAATGGTCAAAGTTCTCATATTTAACGATTGGTGAAAATCCCCCCCCCCCCCCGGGCCCATATTTACAAACCAATTCCCCCCCCCTCGGGCCCATATTTACAAACCAATTGTGTCAACGTTGGCACATATTACAGTACCTATGCGCTTGTCAAGGTTGCCGAATATTACAGTAACAGTGCACATGTCAAAGTTGTTACATAATACAGTAGTGGTGCGCTGGTCAAATTTACCACATATTACGTATCCAGCACACAAGTCAAAGTTGTCCCATATTTGATGACTAGTGCACTTTTCAAAACTGTAACAATATTTCATAATTAGTGCATTTGCCAAAACTTGTCACAATATTTCATGACTATTGTACTTGTTAAAGTTGTCACATAGTTCAGAGCCGGTACAATGGTCAAAGTTGTCACATATTCCAGAGCAAGTGCAATATTTAAAGTTGTCACATATTCCAGAGCAAGTGCAATATTCAAAGTAGTCACATATTCCAGAGCCATTACAATGGTCAAAGTTGTCACATATTTGACGATTGGTGCAAAATTATCCCCCACATCCTTTCTTTGATAACTTGCGCGAAGACACCTGGGCCGTGGAACAAAAGTGCAGGAGAACGTGAGGGGCAGTTAGGATATCCCTACTTGCTGACGAGTAGACTCACAGAGGCACCTCATCGTTTTGCTGAGGCTGCTGACGAGTAGACTCACAGAGGCAACTCATGGTTTTATTGAGGCTGCTGACGAGTGGACTCACAGAGGCAACTCATCGTTTTATCTAGACCGCTGAGCTTTCAAAGCAGAATGCAGCAAAAGGCAAACAGGAAAAGGGAGTGAAAGAGAAGGATGAGGAGAATGGACAAGATGAAGAGTATTATGAAAAGGAGGAGAAGGAGGAGGAGAGGATCGTTATCTGTCTGTCTGTCTGTCTGTCTGTCTGTCTGTATCCGTGTATTTGTGTATCTCTGAGTGTATGTGTGTATCTCTGAGTGTATGTGTGTAGATGTCTATATTGTTTATTTGTGTGTATGTGTGTGTGTATGTGTGTGTGTGTGTGTGTGTGTGTGTGTGTGTGTGTGTGTGTGCACGCATGCACCCATATATGTTGTCACCAGTTTCAACGTCCCCATTCTCCCTAATCGATGCCATGATGGCGCATGGTTCCCCATGTTCAAACCTGGAATGCTCCAGTATCCTTCTGTCCCTGTCCTTGGACCTCGTGCCATCTCTAACCTAACCCCGCGTTCTACTCTGCGTCAACTAATCATTAATTGCTTAAATTAAATCTATCAAACCACAAATCTCAGCGCTTTCCAGCCATATTTTCTACCTCTCCATATTATTCCTTTTCAAAATGTATATCTGCCGTATTTTTAAATGTAAGAAAACAGAAATAAACTCAATTATCATTACAAGAAATGAAACTAATTAGAAACGTATTTTGTTTAGCTATTTAGCGCTACGAAGCATACGTCGCCATGTTTATTTATCCTAATGTTTAGATTCATGAACCACTTTATTCAAAATTCATGTTTTGCTGTAATTTTAAACCTTTGTATTTGACTCACTGTCGGGGTTTGTTTGCCAGGAGACAAAATTGCTTGAATTAGCTGTGCTAATGCCGTCAGCACGATGTATAATGCCATTTTGGCGTGTGTTTTCCAGTTTTTATCATCAAATGTCGGTCTTTTCTATAATGATTTTTTTTTTTTTTTCCGAAGAGAAGAAATTGTTAATTTATACAACAGATTTATGTGTTCGCATTAGGTGTCTGTTTCCTTGACCGTTCGTCTGTCTGTCTGTCTGTCTGTCTGTCTGTCTGTCTGTCTGTCTGTCTGTCTGCCTCTCTCTCTCTCTCTCTCTCTCTCTCTCTCTCTCTCTCTCTCTCTCTCTCTCTCAATCTCTTTCTCTCACAGTGTGTAAAATCACACTAACATATTTGGTTGTCTCTCTATCTGCATGTTTCTCTTACTGTCTGCTTTATGTCTCTGTCTTTCTGCCTGTGTATCTCTCTGTCTGCCTGTTTGTAAACTGCCTGTCTTGTATCTATATGTCTCTTTATCTGTCTGGCTTATGACTGTCTGTTTGCCTGGCTACCTGCCTGTCTGTCTTACAGTCTGTGAGTCTATCTTCCTGCCTGTCTGTCTGTATGTATGTCTTTCTAACTGTTTATCTGTCTGTCTACCTTATTTCTATACGTTTTTCTCTCAGTAAGTATTAATGAGAGAGAGAGAGAGAGAGAGAGAGAGAGAGAGAGAGAGAGAGAGAGAGAGAGAGAGAGAGAAAGAGAAAGAGACGGGGTAACGTTGCCTAAAATGCTTCACTTCTTAGTTATCTCCCTTCATTGTTTAGAAAGCCGGTCTCCCTGGTCTAGAGGTTACACGACTTTCTCCATAATTTCGTATACTCTCGTAAGTAACGTGACGTTGCGCGAGAATCGGTAGCGGTTCTCTCCGCATCGGTAACTTACGGGGTATGTGAACCCGTCGCTCAGAAAGCAATGGCAAACTAATGAGCGTAATCTTGCCAAGAAATCAACAATCAGCTGAAAGATGCTCACGTTGACAGCGATGTCCTGTAGTGGATATGCGAAAAAAAAATTGTTTAGTAAAGGAGAGGGATAAAAAGAGTATAAAGAAAGAGAAGAAGGGAGAAAAGAGAGAGAGAGAGAGAGAGAGAGAGAGAGAGAGAGAGAGAGACAGAGAGAGACAGAGAGAGAGAGAGAGAGAGAGAGAGAGAGAGAGAGAGATACACTAAGATGATAGTGTATGAAATCTGTGCGTTTTCCCTTTATTTGCCTAATTATTTGTGTGTGTATTTGTCTTTCTTTTTGTCTATTAGTCTATTGTTATCTAATTAATGTACTCTGTCTTTGTTTCTCTCTCTCTCTCTCTCTCTCTCTCTCTCTCTCTCTCTCTCTCTCTCTCTCTATCTATCTATCTATCTATCTATCTATCTATCTCTGTTTCTTTCTCTCCCTGTTTCTTTCTCTTTCCCTTTATCTCTCACAATGATTATCTTACTCTGTCTCTCCTCTTTCTCATTCTTTGTTTTTCTCTTTCTCATCCTCACTCTCCCTATTTCTCTGTCTCGCCCTTTCTCTCCCCGTGACTCTCACGCATTCTTTCTCTGTCTCTCCCACTCACTCTTTCTCTCTAACCCTATCTCTCTCTGCTCTCACTCCATCTCTTCATCTCTCCGTCTCTCATCTCCCCCCCCCCCTCTCTCTCTTTCGCTCTGTCTCTCGCTCACTCTCCCTCTTTCTGTCTAGTACAGTTAAGTAGGATCGTGTCGTCATGTGTTCAGACACTATTAATCAACCATCCAATGTATTAAACAAACAGCACCAACATCAACATCAACAACATCAACATCCGGAACAGCCCATTCAACATTTACCTGCAACTTATCTTCCTATTACCGAATCGTATGCCCCGTGTCTATCTCCACTTTGCCGGCATGTTATGAGCAACAGCCGAGAGCTAATTTTACGAGCTTCCGGAGATAAATTCGCAACCCCACTCGGAAATTTTCAGGCACTTACCAGATCGCTCGTCTTTCACCAGACCATTA
Source organism: Cepaea nemoralis (assembly GCA_014155875.1). Classification (NCBI taxonomy): domain Eukaryota; kingdom Metazoa; phylum Mollusca; class Gastropoda; order Stylommatophora; family Helicidae; genus Cepaea; species Cepaea nemoralis. The sequence continues at coordinate 142,994 of JACEFZ010015181.1, forward strand.
GTTCCCCGATTCCATGACGTTTCAGTGTCTGCGCTCTACGTAATTTTCCTTTTGCTAAGAACCTTTATTACATTTCTGTAATATAGATGTTAATGGATGCGTGTTGAAGGCTGGTGTTAGATATTAAGATAGGAGGAGGAGGAGGAGGAGGTGGAGGAGGAGGAGGAGGAGGAGGAGGAAGAGGGGGATGGAGAGGAGGATGGGGATGGAGAGGAGGAAGGGGACAAGAAGAGGAGGAGGAGGAGGGAAAGGGGGAGGGGAGAGGAATGGAGAGAGGAGGGAGAGAGGAAAGAGAGACGGGAGAGAGAGGAGGAGAGAGGACAAAAAGAGGAGGGAAAGAGGAGGGAAAGAGGAAGGAAGAAAAAGGAAGAAGGAGTTAGGAAAACAACATTAACAATAACAACAACAACAACAACAACAACAACAACAACAACAATAACAAGATATCAACAGTGTATACAGAAGTCTTGTTCTCCCAAGGAATATCTCAAGCGTCTCCCCTGGTATCAGAACCCAAGAAAACTTGGCCGGATATGTCTTTGGGAATCACATCATCAACTGTCCCCTCCCGGAAGCCACGTGGCTGCAGGAGTTGAGGGCACGGCTCAGCACTGACATAATGAGTTCATGCGTGACCTGTGCTGTTGATGATGCATTCTGATGAGACGTACTCCGCGGTTCTTTTACTGCATGGTTATTGACGCCCAAATAATTTGCTGGTGATTTATTTACGTATGTGTAGGTCGGTAAAACGTAATTATTTAGGTCAATAAGACAAATCATAGACATATAAGGGGCGTTTATTTGAATTCCGCTCGTGCCGCACCGCGTGTAATTGCGTACGTTGAACATGATCATGTCATAGTCATGTGATAAGAACTGACCACTGAATAAAAGAGCACGTGCTTATCCTCCCATGATACATAGGTTCTGTTTCTGACCGTTGAGAAAATGGCCGGGTTGACCAAAAATCCGTCCAAAGAAGCTCAAAGAGCGGTGATTCAGTTTCTTTCATTTAAAGGATGTCGACCAGTGGACATTCATCGAAGAATGCAGGCAGCGTACGGTAACAAATGTATGTCGAAGACACCAGTGACAGACTTGGTACAAATGTTTCGAAAAGGACGTCAATTCACGAAAATTCACGGCCGGTCAAGCGCATATTGTTGCAGCAGAAAAAAACCATCGCCAAAATTGATGCAGCAGTATAGATAAACCGCTGTCGAAGCATACGTTCGGGACAATTCAAAAGGTCGTTCGTAAGAAACTGCAATATTGGAAGGTGTGTTCACAGTGGGTACCACGGATGTTGACCGACCACCAAAAAGAGGATCGCATGGGAAGGTGTTTGAACCACTTGCTGCGTTACAGAGTGGAGGGTGATGCATTTCTCCTCCTCATAGTGGCAGTCGATGAATCATGATGTCACCACTTTGACCCGAGCAGCAATAGAGAGAGCATGCAATGGAAGCACGCTGGATCACCAAAAGCCAAAAAATTCAAGTTACAGTTTTCCGCTGGTAAGGTTATGCTGAGAGAATTTTTTTTACCATGAAGGGCTATTGTTTTCCGACTTTAAAGAACCTGGTGTCAACGTCAACTCTACCCACTACTTGCAAACACTAGACAAGCTGCAAAACGCCATCACCAATAAACGACCCGGCATGCTTTCTCGCGGTGTAATTTTGTTACACGATAATGCTCGTCCACATGTCGCAAAGATTGTGCAGGAAGCATTAGCAAAGAAGAAGTTGGAAATTCTGCAACATCCAGCCTATAATCCTGATTTATCACCATGTGATTTTCATTTGTTCGGACCTTTAACAGAAGCTCTCAAGGGGCAACGATTTCACACAGTTGCAGACGTAATGAACGCGGTAATCACTTTGTTCAGTGAGCAACCACAATCCTTTTTTGCGGACGGCTTTCGCCGCCTACCTAAGCAATTGGATGCTTGCCTGAATGCCTACGGCGACGTCTTCTGACCAACCCTTGGTACATAATGCATTCAAATTGAATGCTTTGTTTAATTCTACCACACCTGTTAATGTTTCTTTCATGCTTATAAACAATACATATATTGGAAACAACAAGCTGCCATAAGTGTTTATAATGAAGTGGGACAACATCAGCCTATTAAGAGAGGTATGAGACAGGGATGTGTAATGTCTCCAGATCTTTTTTCCCTATACAATGAAAATATTCTCAGAAGTGTCGCTTAAAATTCAACAGGGTCGATTTCAGTGCACCGGGATTTTATCCCATATGGCTCGGTCTCTTTCTCCGTGCGTGGAAAGCGTTTCACAAAGCACGAACTCCGTAGCTCCAGCGACGACCCACAGGAGTCTCCGAAAAAATATTCACTCGTGAACCGAAGGACGCAGCCCGGAATCGAACCCACGATCTTCCGAGCCCGAGTCAAACGGCTTGACCATTTCGCCACGGATACTCCCATTTTCGTTTTTTCAGTATATATTGGACACAACAAGCTGCCATAAGGATTGGTAATGAAGTGGGACAATATCAGCCTATTAAGTGAGGTGTGAGACAGGGATGTGTAATGTCTCCAGATCTGTTTACCCTATACAGTGAAAATATTCTCAGAAATGTAGAAGATATAAACAGAATCATTATTGGAGGACGAAACATCAATAACATCAGATGTGCAGATTATACAGTATTGATTGCAGACAATGAGCAGGATCTGCAACAATTAGTAGTTGCGGTTGTTGCACACAGTGAACAACCGCAACAATTAGTAGTTGCGGTTGTTGCACACAGTGAACAACTGGGCTTAGAATTAAATTGTAAAAAGACACAGATTATGGTCGTCACTAGAAAGAAAGAAATACCACAATGTAATATACAAGTAAATGGGATTATTCTTCAACAAGTGAATCGGTACAATTATCTCGGAACAGTCATAACATCTGATGGGAAATGCTTTGAAGAGATTACAACAAGAATCGCTATAGCGAAAGTAGCCTTTAGCAAGATGAAAAACATACTGACCAATATAAAGATGTCAATTAAAACGAGAAAAAGAGTGTTGAGGTGCTACATAGAGCCTGTACTTTTGTATGGATGTGAAACTTGGACAATGAGCAGTCAAGCTGAAAAACAACTGATGGCTGTGGAAATATGGTTTCTGGGGAAAATGCAAAGATTACCATGGACGGACAGAAAAACCAATGACCAAGTACTTCAGGAGACAAATTAAAATCGTAAACTGATTACAGAAATTAGGCGTAGAGAGTCAAAATTTTTTGGGCATGTTATGAGAAGAAATAAATTGGAGAACTTGGTGACAACCGGCAAGATTGAAGGGAACAGACCAAGGGGAAGACCGAGAAGTAAATACCTGGATGTCTTGGCCACATGGCATGGACGAGACAGGAACACTGAACTGATCCAAAACTCTGGTGGTCGAGTGAAAGAGTGAAATGGCGAGTCATGACCGCCTACGCTTTCCGGCATGGCACATGATGGATGGATGTTTGTGTAAGTATGGTGTCTAAATCTTGGTATATAATTGGTTGATGATTGTAATTTGGTGGTGCATGTATGTTCACTATGGTGTATTCATGCATAGTATTTCCTACCTATATTATGGAGATTCGTCCCTGATCATCCGTGTGTGTTCTAATAATATCCCACCTGTCTGATATCTGCAGAATAGCTGTTCCTGACCCGATTTTTTGTATGCCTAAAATAACGCATGTTTGTTTGAGGCCTAGCTGTGTGGTGATATGTTGTGCAAATGTTTTTGAACATATGTTTGTTTCTTGTAGTAGTTTAAAGTCTGGTTTGAGTTTGCTTATAAGTGTGCTGATGTGTTGTAATTTTGTACGTAAACCACAAATGTTTAAAGTCACAATAATTAACCGGTTATCAGTTATCAGTTGGGGTATCTTCGTTGCACTCCGGACATGTCCATATGTGCTCAGATCCTCCCCCCAGCATATGCATCAGCGTCCGGTGGCTAATAGTGCCAGTTCTGTGTTGGTTGACGAGGCGCTTTGTTTTCCCGATGTACTTCTCGCGTCTGGCTGTGCCGATTCTTACTCCCAGGTCTTTCATCCTGGAAAGCGATGTGGAATCACTGGCGTCAAAATCCTCTGTTCTCGCCATATCTTTAAGGGCGTTAATGACATCGGCACGATCCATGGGCTGGCCATCTACAGGGGGGGTGCCCCCCGAGGGCAGGGGCCCAATTTATCAGC
>JACEFZ010015182.1:0-151725 GCA_014155875.1 Cepaea nemoralis
TCAGTCCAGCAAGTGTATGAGTGGAGTAGGAAGGTCCAGTATGGGGATGCATGCCTGTCAGTCCAGCAAGTGTATGAGTGGAGTAGGAAGGTCCAGTATGGTGATGCATGCCTGTCAGTCCAGCAAGTGTATGAGTGCAGTAGGAAGTTTCAAAATGGTGTGACTTCTGTGAAGAGGTACTGCAGGTGGTGCATGAGATGTTACAACATGTGACCAAGAGAATTTTTTCTACAGGAATCCAAGCACTTTATCTGTACTGGAGGACTTGCATTGAACGCAGTGGTGACAACATTGTAAAATGATACATTTGTTCTTTACTTTTTCAGAATATATTCACTCCAAACAAACCATTTAAGGTAAAAACCAAAGTATATCAGCCTAGTCCATGGCTTGTCCGCCCTCCACAGTGGCCTTACCTGCAAGCCTGTCAGCCCGCTCATTCCCTTGTACACCCACACGCCCTGGCATGAAAATGAAAGTAATCTTTGCCAGCCGTGACCACTCTATAGGTGTGTGAAGTGCTATAGGTCTGTGAAGTGCTATAGGTCTGGAGTTATATAGGTCTGTGAAGTGCTACAGGTCTGTGGAGTGCTATAGGTTTCTGTGAAGTGCTACAGGTCTCTGTGAAGTGCTCTGGGTCTGTGAAGTGCTGTAGGTCTGTGAAGTGCTATAGGTCTGTGGAGTGATATAGGTCTGTGGAGTGCTATAGGTCGGTGGAGTGCTATAGGTCTGTGGAGTGCTATAGGTCTGTGAAGTAATAGCACTGTCACATTCTGTAGGCCTGAATCCACATTGTAGTATCCAAGTGAGTGGAAATAGTCTTAAACATGTAAATCGGTTTGACTATCTCGGAACAAAATTAACATTTGGTGGAAGATGCCTTGCATGGCCGAATGGATAAGAGTGTGTGTTCTTAAACATCCGGTGTGTTGATGCTGAGGTAAAGGGTTCAACCCCTACACCGGACAGTTGGACAAACTGTTGACATATCGTCCTTCACTTGGGGATGTAAATTAAAATTACCTCTGAAGTTGGAGTGGGTTCGCATGATCTCCATCTTCTTGCACTTCATCAAAATACAATTTCCATCTTCCTGCACTTCATCAAAATACAATCTCCATCTTCTTGCACTTTGTCAAAATACAGCCTCCATCTTCCTGCACTTCATCAAATTACAAGTATGATGAATCATCTTGTAGTGTTCAATATTAATGTTGTTACAATGATTAAAGAAGGAACTTCTTACCCACTGCGAAATAAGACAACTTTATGGTACATTTGACGATGATGGAATGTGGAATTGGGTTGTGGTAATAAGGAATAGGAGGGTCCTCTATATGTGATAGACCGTCACATATTCGAGGCTATATCATAATCATATATACTTGGTGGTTCAAACTGCTGTTATAGCCGGGGACGCATAGTTGCGGGTGAGTACCCAAAATACCCCCATGACTTATGCATTCATCACCTCTGGCAAGTAAAGTACAACTCCTGGCCTTCACATGGCGGATTTGTTTTAACTAACAGGATGATGGGCGACTGCGAGTCTCTGGTGCCATAAAACCAGACTGCTCTAGATGTATATGTATATACATACATGCGCAGACACGTATGTACATACATACATATCTGAACTTGAGTAAGACCACAGTCTCCCCTAGCAAATGTGGGGGGGGGGGGGGGGGGGGGGGGCTGAAGACAAAAAGCAACCAGCCAGGAGGCGCACCACAGAAATCAGGATGCCACACAATCATGCTATAGCGAATGAAAGAAAAATGTATACTGTGTATTGCATAAAGGAGTGAATAGTTGTCTTCCTTGATGTCTTCCTTTTCAGACAATTCTGAAAATTAACTGATAATTATTTTATGGCATTGGATCTGTGACTCCTGAAAAAAAAAATATAAAGAATACCATGGATGGACAAAACAACAAAAGAGACAGATCTTCAAGAAACAAATTACAACTAAATTGATTCAACAAATTAGATGTAGTTGGTCCAGATACCAGGTGTTTGTAAATGTTCATAGAACAAATCTGAAAAATGAAATACATGATGTCATAAAAAATATGCTAAAAATTCTTTAAATTAGTTACAATAGTCACTGCTATGGTCTAATGCTGTTTTGGGAAGCTGCAACATACCAATGAAGTATTCATTATAACAGTGTTAGAAATGTCCACCGCAGGCTTCAAGACATGACTGTACACGTCTCTGTATATTGTCAAATACCTTCTGCAATGTGTCTTTTGTTATTTCTTGGATGGTAATTCTGATTGCTTCTGTCAGGTCCTCAATTGTGTGTACATTATTTTTGTAAACATTTCCTTTCAAGAAATCTCATAGATAATAATCTAATGGAGTTAGATCTGGAGAACGAGCAGGCCAAATTCCATGTGATATTATGCCATTTTGAAACACTTGTTCAACCAAAAAACATTCTTTCTTCCATTAATAACACTATTCTGTTTGGAGTGCAAAGAATTACCCTAGCAGATGACAGCCATACACTGCATGTTGATTCACGATGGACTGCGGAACATACTTTTGGATGACATCATGTACTTCATTATTCAAATTTGTTGTACATACAAAGTGTAGTGAGACTTTACAAAGACCCAGTATTTAAGGCACATTATTTCCCCTGTCAGAGGAAAGTAAGATGTCTGCTTCCCTCTGCTAGCCAGCGGGACACCCTGGGACAAGGTGGTGTACCCCTTTAGCCCCCCAACCAAGGAAATGTGAAACCATGGGCGCAGGTGGTGGATGGAGCTGGAGAGCAGCCAGCAGATAGTTGTTGAGTAGGTCAGCATGGCCGAATGGATAAGAACACGTGTCCTTAAACATCCGGTGTGCTGATGCCGAGATAAAGGGTTCAACTCCTACACCGGACCATTGGACTAAAATGTTGATTTCATGTCCTCGACGAGGGGATATAAATTACAAGTACCTCTGAAGTCAGAGTGGGTTCGCCTGAAGGGTAGGGACACTGATAATAGGGAAAGCTAATCCACACACAAAATTCAGTACTAGAAGTAGTGTAATATGGACTACGCTTGAGTTCAAAGCATAAAAAAAAGACAATTGTTGGTTATGGTCTCAAGTTTTGTCACAGTAGTCAGAGGGTCTCTTTATGCCAACATTGGCTATGGTCATTGACCAGTATGATCACTGGCAAAAAAGAAAGCAATTCACCATAGTCATCGACCGGTAATATCACTGGCACGAAGGAAAGCAATTGGCTATGGACTGTCATCAACTGGCATGATCACTGGCAAGAAACCAATGGCAGACTACCTTCTTTACTGACGCCTAGAATGTTGTGATTTAGGGGGCTGCGTGGTCACGAGGTATGGTGTCCGCCTTGAATGCTGGAGGTCCCGGGTTCAAGCCCCAGTGGGGACCAGGTTTTTTTTCACATGGACTTATAGTAATAAAATTTCCCCTGGTCTCTGGGTAGTGAGATCGGACGCCCGTGTGTATTGCGCACTTAAAAAATCCCTTGGCAGTTGGAAATTGAAAAAGAGTAGCCTAACGGCGTTGCCCAGGCAAAATTTTGAGTTAAAAATCTACCCAAAGTATTTCAGGATCCTCGCCGGTACTATGGAGTTTGTGCACTGAACTGAGTTTCTCCAGACTCAGGTTTGAGTTGAGGAGGAGAACGGAGCACTTATGGGTTGATCCATCAACTAAAACGACTAAAACTGTTGTGATTCATCAGTTCGCTCAAGGTCGCAGACCTGGTGATCGTGTGAGATAGCTACCTGACCGCCCACACTTATAGGCATGGCACATAATGTCAAAAGGTCCTTTATTTGCATTCCCTTGACCATTCTTCTGGTTGTCTGTTTCAGGTACAGGAAAAATTGTGTCCACAGCAGTGAAAAATTTGCAAGAGAACAATGTGCATGAAACAAATATCATCTTGTTAAACCTGTTTTCTACACCTCAAGGTTAGTGAGTTTGTATGATCCGCTGGGGAATGGAGAATTACTGGTAGAGGGGAGGCGAGCATTATTGCTAAAGCAGTAGTGAGAATTACTGGTGTAGGGGGAGCGATAATTGCTGAAGTAGGAGGAGTGATAATTGCTGGTGTAGGGGAAGTGCTAATTACTGGTATCAATCAATCAATCATGTGCCATGCCGGAAAGCGTGGGCGGTCATGATTTGCCATTTCACTCGATCACCAGAGTCGTGGATCAGCTCAGTGTTCCTGTCTTGTCCATGCCATGTGGCCAAGCCATCCAGGTATTTTCCTCTCGGTCTTCCTCTTGGTCTGTTCCCTTCGATCTTGCCAGCTGTCACTAAGTTCTCCAGTCCATTTCTTCTCATAACATGTCCAAAAAATTTTGACTGTCTACGTCTAATTTCTCTAATCAATCTACGATTTTCATTTGTCTCTTGTAGTACTTGGTCATTGGTTTTTCTATCTGTCCATGGTATTCTTTGCATTTTCCTCAGAAATTACTGGTATAGGAGTGGTGATAATTACTGCAAGTGGGGAAGTGAGAATTATTGGTAAAGTAGAAGTGATAATTACTGTAAATGGGGAAGTGAGAATTATTGGTAAAGGAGAAGTGATAATTACTGTAAATGGGGAAGTGAGAATTATTGGTAAAGGAGAAGTGATAATTACTGCAAATGCCGTGAGAGAGGAGCGGCTAGCTGAGTGGCTAGAATGCTGGATTCTCCTTCGGGAGACCCGGGTTTGAATCCTCTGTAAGGTGTGGAGTTTTTTTCTGTCGGGGGCAAAATGAAAACTCTAACCTGCACAGTTCGCGGTGACTGCTCTAGCCAGACCGCCTTAATTCCTCAGGCTCAAGGCTCCTCTGCCATACACTGCAAGATACTATATTGGCAGTAAATGACAGTCACTGACAGGGGAAGTGATAATTACTGCAAATGGGGAAGTGAAAATTACTTGTAAAGGGGTAGTGAGAATTACTGTAAAAGCGGAAGTGAGAATTACTTCTGCGTTCATCTGGAATGTTGTTTTAAACGTAATTGCATTGTGCCTGTTTACTTAAGAATGAGAAGTCAACATTTTAGTCCAACTGACCGGTGTAGGGGTTGAACCTGCTAATTCGGCATCAGCACACCGGAAGTTTAAGAGCAAGTGCCCTTATCCATTCAGCCATGTTGACCTCAATCCTAAAAAGATAAAATTCTAGAATTTTACATTAATTTAAAAGACATTAAAAAAGGTGAAAAACTATAGATTGTGATAGTCATTGAGGATTTCAATGTGAAAATTGGAGTTGAAACAGAAGAAAATGTGCGTAGCCTAGTCAGTATAGGACATAGAAATGAGAGAAAATAATCTAATTTTGTCCAGAAACAAATCTACCAGTCACAAACACCGTATTTAGACAGCATGCAAGAAGTCAACATTTGGACTGTGCCCTCCTCACACAGAGGTAAAGGTGGTTCCATAGTAGATATTGCTGTTGGAGGAGTGAAGCTCTAGGCCTTATATTCTAGCCATGAGATATGAGGTGGAGTGGCCTGTTGTTTCCCTCATCACCTTTCCTTTCCAAATAGTTCACAGGAAAAATCTTAAAATTGGTGCTAATTTTCATATGAAGCTGGAGAAACTTTATGGACCACTGAGTGAACTAAAAAAAAAAAAACAGTGAAATTCTTAAAAGAGGCAACATTGCAGATATAGACAAATTTCAAGCGCTAGAAAGAAGATGAAGCTGGACCGACTCCTGGTCCATCCTCATTCATTCATTCAGTAGCATGTCCTTTGCAGAACCTTGCTCCCATAACAACCTTCTGGAAAACTTCTTGGTCATAAGCAAGATCTCCCGCATCTGATACACCCATCTGGAGATCATCTGCCACATCCTGCATCCATCTTCTCTTTGGCTGTCCTCATCCTCTCTTCCCAGGCATATACCCTTCTATTATTGTTCTCTCCAAACTTTCATGATGTTTCAAGTAACCAAAATATTTCAGTTTTCTTTGACTTATCATCTTTAGTAGCCAGCCATCCTTCTTCAATATTCAGCTCTTGTCGTATGGATGCATTTGTTCTTTTCTGTATCCAAGATATTATTAGAACCCATCTATAACATTTATATTCAAAAGCATTTGTTTAGCTTGCTTAGTAAGTGTCCAGATGGTACATACTGGTAAGAAATAATCCTGCCACTTCAGGAAATTTAACCCAGATTACTGTCTTGGAAGGCAAGCTCACTATTCCCTGCACCACCAGGGCTCCTAAAAGACACGATATATTTATAGCAGCTGTAATACACGGAAAAGGTTAAGGCAGGCGAACGGAAAATATTATCATCCATATAAATAGGAAAATAAATATCAAGATATGGACAGGCGGCAGTAGGTCTGAGTGTTTAACCTCAGTAACAAACAGACAGACTGACTGACTGACAGACTGGCGGAGCTGAAGATCCATTTTGTTTTCCTCACAACTCCAGTAGCTTATAATTATCCTTGTTTTCCTTTCCTTACAGCTGCAGCTGGTTAAGATAATCTTCCCCCACAGCTGCAGTTTGTTGCAATTAGCCTATATTGTTTTCCTCGCAGCTGCAGCTGGTTGCAATAATCCTAATGTATTTTTTCCCACAGCTGCAGCTGGTTGCAGTTATCCTAATGTATTTCCCCCACAGCTACAGCTGGTTGCAATTATCCTAATGTATTTTCCTCACAGCTGCAGCTGGTTTCATTTATCCTAATGTATTTTCCTCACAGCTGCAGCTGGTTGCAATTATCCTAGTGTATTTCCCCCACATCTGCAGCTGGTTGCAACTATCGTAATGTATTTTCCCACTCAGCTGCAGCTGATTGCAATTATTCTAATTTGTTTTCCCCTACAGCTGCAGTGGTTGCAATTAACCTAATGTATTTTCCTCACAGCTGCAGCTAGTTGTAGTTATCCTAATTTGCCCCCCCCCCCACACACACACACACACACAGCTGCAGCTGGTTGCAATTATCCTAGTGTATTTCCCCCACAGCTGCAGCTGGTTGCAATTATCCTAATTTGTTTTCCCCTACAGCTGCAACCCAGCTTGTGAATGAGTTTCCTGGCATGACCATCCTGACAACGGAAGTCCACCCGGTGGCCCCGACTCACTTCGGACAGAAATACTTCGGCACTGACTGACACGTTTATTACAGTTAAAGTTTCCCCATAGTAAGTGCTGCCATAGGAGTTGGAGATGTTATAAGTATTTGATGTACATCTTGTATGAAGTGAGTGGACCAACACCTTTCTTTACTGCCTGTTCATTCGCAAGCTCAAGCACCTATTTTTTTGGATTCTGTGCATTATTGCATTCTTGTAACTTGGCTTTCAACTAAACATCTAAGTTACATAGACACAAACGTATGTGTATAAGTGTCACACAAAGAAAGCAAATTGAAAATTTTCTGCTAAACTGCCTTAATAAAGACTAGTTCTTTTATTTTATTTTTGCTTTCAATTAAAACAGAACATATACTGTACAATCTTGCATATAATACACTTTTGCATATTGCACATAATGCTTGAGTTTTCTGTGTTCAACATTTCCTGGTGAAATGAAAATTTGTGTATAATACTAAGCTTAATTTTTCAAGACTTTATTTCATGAAATATTTGTTAAAATTGTCTGACATAGAAATCACCCAACACATTCAATTTCACGTGATTTTCACTGTCAGATTTTTACGAACATATAACAGACGTTCCTATGTAGGTTACTTACAATATCTAAAATGATATATAGTTTAGTATTCGCATATAATACAGACATGTTATTTAGCAGGCAAAGGTAATTATAAATTGTGCTTATTATATGCAAGATTTTATGGTATTCATATTTGACATTAATATACATTTACAAAGTTGTTGAACTCTGTTGCTGGTGTTGTAATGAAACCAGGCACTTCACTTCACTACCTCTTAGCATGTAGCATGCCACTTGAATGGGCAAGCATTTCGACCCTAAGTAATACCAGAAGTTAATTCAAATGACACATAAATATTTTAAAGCCATGTTTTCCCATTGTATATTCAAATAATGCAGAATCAAACAGTATATTACCTGGCATGTTTTGCTTTATCTCATCATACTACACAAATAAATCAACGTAGAATAGAGCATCGAAGCGAATCCTTATAATTGAAATACTCGATACATAGTCCTAAGTTTCAATGTATTATCATGGTAGTTTTAAGCTACCATGTCCTTTTGTTTACATGGTTGTGGGTTACACATGTATATTGAGGCAGCCTCTGCAAATTTTAACGTGCGTCAATATAAATATTTTCCGTACTGACTGTAGTTTTACAGACACTGAATTGTTGTTTTTGTTTAATCCTTGGAGATATAAATGAGTATTACTATAAAACATGCAAGTCTGCTGTACCAGGGGTCATATGTTTGATATATTAAAATATATGTATACACACAGTGTGTAATTACCAGTTTGGCCAGACATTTGTTTGCTGGTACATTTTTTCATCTTGTATTATTGATTATGTGGCTGCGGGGCTGAATTGGCTTGCACTTAAGCCATACATATGGGGATTCAACCCCTAGTCCTGTCAGCTGGACTTAAGCCGTAGATATGGGGATTCAACCCCTAGCCCTGTCATCGGGACTTTACGCTGTCTTCTCGTTCAGAAAGCGATGGCCTAGAAAATCAACTTGGGGTTTGGGGTTGATCCCAACATCCAGCACAGGATAAGCACAGGATAAGAAGCACAGGACATGCAAAGAATATGCAAAGGACATGCAAAGGATAAGCAAAGGACATGCAAAGGATAAACAAAGGACATGCAAAGGATAAGCAAAGGATAAGCACAGGACATGCAGAGGATATGCAAAGGACAAGCAAAGGACATGCAAAGGACAAGCAAGAGACATGCACAGGATAAGCACACGATAAGCACAGGACATGCACAGGATAAGAAGCACAGGATATGCAAATAATATGCAAAGGACATGCAACGGATAAGTAAAGGACACATAAAGGATATGCAAAGGATAAGCACAGGACATGCAAAGGACAAGCAAAAGACATGCAAAGGATCAGCAAAGGATATGCACAGGACATGCAAAGGATAAACACAGGACATGCAAAGGACATGCAAAGAAATAAAAGACAATGTTTACTACTACTTTATTAGGATTGTTGAAGGAAAATGTGTTCAGACAAATATCTGGGCAGCTCCCAAACAGGTTTTTGTTGTGGGCTGTAATTCTGGAATGGAAAAAAACTTTGTATCATAAAACTCTCTTTGCTATGTTTTTTTAGCTTTTGGAAACTGAAGAACACAAAATATAAGTTGGTAAAATGACACACACCACCACCCCACCACACACACACACACACACACACCCACCCACCCACCCACCCACACACACAATATGAAGAGAGAGAAATAGAGAGAGTTGCCAGCAAATGTTTCTATCAAAATCTTTATCAGAGAACAACAACAAAAAACCAAAAACAAAAACAGTTGAAAAACTGAAATATCATTCACAGATAACAAATCCATAAATCCATATGTGGATTCATCCAAATTTGGGTTCATCATACATATCAACTATCACGCTTACTGAAACATCCAAATATTCCCATGTCCGCAAAACGACAGATAATAAACAGCATATTCACCAACCCTATGCTACCAATCTCAAAGTTGGGCTTTATCCAAATCACACTTTCGCAACATCAACACCTGCGAGATGAGATGCCTGAGGAGAGCTGCCAACTTAACAATTCGAGACAGAGTAAGAAATGCTGTTATCAGACTGTGCCACATTTATTGAAAGACAGAAGTTCAAGTGGTATGGCCATGTCGTTAGAATGCAACATCAGCAACTACCATCACTGGCCTTACATCAAAGATCATCTGCGACGAGACCACGAGGTCGGTCGTCCAAGAAGAAAATGCATTGATGACATCAAAGACATTGTGCAATCACACGGAATGACACTATCTATGCATGTGTGTTTCAGTTTGTGGAGCCTCCAAGTTTTATTTTGTGTTCATTCAGTTTCCAGTGTTAGCTCAGTATTTTTAAAATATTACAATACTGTTATGTTTTATACATGTATATAAAATACTAGGGGAAGTAATTAAGTAACAGGAATTTTACAAATAACTGTTTTCAGTAGTGCAAATGAGAAATTTTATGTGTGATTTGTTTTCTCAACCTGTACACTAGCTTATTGATGTCATCTAGTAACAAGTTTTTTGGGTGCAACCTTAAAACAATTTTGCATTACCTCCATTTCCTCATTGCAAACCTCTGACCCAGCAAATGCTCTTTCAAGGGTCCAGACAAGTGAAAGTCCAGTGGTGCCAAGTCTGGACTGTAAGCTGGATGTATGAAGACTCACATTTAAGAGAATGTAGTGTGTACAGTGTGCGCAGCCGTAAGAGGGCAGGCATTGTCGTGCGGCAACTGTACTCCTTTTGAGAGAAGACTCAGGCATTTCAATCATATCATGTTCTTTAATTTGTTCACTTGCATGTCTTCCATTTTGAAATCTTATTACTCATTCATACACTCTCCCCTGACTCAAACAACTGTCTCCATACTGAACCATCATTCTTTTGTAGATTTCACAAGGTTTCACACCCTCTGACTCATCATCATCATGTGCCATGCCGATAAGCGTGGGTGGTCATGATTCGCCTTCTCATTCGATCACCAGAGTCGTTGGATCAGCTCTGTTCTTGTCTCAACCATACCATGTGGCAAAGCCATCCAAGAATTTACTTCTCTGCTTTCTCCTTGTTCTTTTCCCCAGTTGTCTTTTGCCAGTTGTCACCAAGTTCTTCAATTTATATCTTATCATAGCGTGACCAAAAAATGTTGACTGTCTGTGTTTAATTTCTCTAATCAGTTTACGATTTTCATTTGTATTTTGTAGGACTTAGTCATTGGTTTTTCTGTCTGTCCATGGCATTCTTTGCATTTTCCTCAGAAACCACATTTCCACAGCCATCAGATGTCTTTCAGCTTGTTTGGCCATTGTCCACCCTTCATATCCATACACAAGTACAGGCTCTGTTTAGCACCTCAACATTCTTTTTCTCATTGCAATTGAAAGCTTTTTATTGATCAGTAGGTTTTTCATCTTGCTACAGAAATATAATACCATCTTATTGTT
Source organism: Cepaea nemoralis (assembly GCA_014155875.1). Lineage (NCBI taxonomy): Eukaryota > Metazoa > Mollusca > Gastropoda > Stylommatophora > Helicidae > Cepaea > Cepaea nemoralis. Next base: position 11,144 of record JACEFZ010015182.1, read on the forward strand.
TATCCATGGTACAAGTCGACAGTGGGGCAGCCATGTTGTCATTGCTGTTGCACATGTGCAGACTGCTCGATCCTCACAACCCCTACATGGGGTATTGCTTTAGAGCCAGTTTGTTTCCTCAAATACTCGTATGATTTTTCGTTCTCCATACTCTTCCATGCACTTTATAATAGAATTACTTGTTACTTAATAACTTTCCCTTGTATGTGTATATATGTTTTTATCACACATGCATTTGCTTTGCTCACATTATATTCAGAATGTTTAATTGCCTGTTTGGCCAGACTTTTTTTTTATTATGATTGTTGCGGCATATTTTCATCTGTTATTATTGATGACCATTTTATTAGGATAGTTGAAGCCAAATGTTTTCACAAAAAGTCCTAACTGGCTTCCAATGATTTCTTTTGTTCTGGGTTGTACTATTGGAATGAAAACAAAATGTTTTATCTGATAACTTCATTCCCTGTTACTGCAGTGAAGAACATACAAAACATCTTTTATCTTTAACTACCCCGGTGATGATAAATGACTTCCCGTTTATTACATTTTACTATATTCCTAATGCCATATACCTATTGCTATATGTTCTCAGTATGTTGGCTCGAGAGAGGTAATACAACACATTGTCACAAATGCTGAACAAAAGGCTCCAACTGTCGTGTCATTCGACATAACCTTTCTTTATTGGGTGCACTGCTGCACAGCAGTCCGCTAGCAGAGATTTTGCATTGTGCCTTGCGCCACTCACTCCATTCCTAGTCAGTGTCTGTCTGTTGGAGTGCCCCTCGGTCAGGCCGAGCATGGCGTGTAGTTCTCGGTCCAATGTTCATATTTATTCATCTGAATACAACGAGATTCCATGCCACTTCTAATTAACACAATCGTAATTGGTTCTACTTACAGAAGGTCAGTCCCTTCGGTGAAGACAGTTCTACCACGCTGCATTACACATCTGCCCTGGCCATGAAACATCACCTATGCACTCAACACAAATAGTGGTGAAGCGCCCATTGTAGCAAATTCTCGTCAGCATGTACTCAATCTCTTGTCATAACGAGCGTCGTCATTTCTTCTCTCGCTATAAGCATCGACTACAACTAGCTATCATCTCTCGCTGGTCCATAAATGTAAGGAGATGCTGGTAATTACTTGAGCTTAATCACAGATGTTAACCGCTTGAGCTCCTGAGTCCCGAGTGACATTAAAATTTACTTCGCTTCTGAATTCTACATTCAGTCACTTACCTGCCCCGTGTGTCATTCAACTCACGGGATCCCTGAGCTATGCTCAGTGATCCTAGTAAGGGGAATCTAACTCCTCCTGTTTTGTTTTGTCTCCCCTTACCTCTGCATTTACCGCTTATCACTTTGTCTTGAGTTCAAGGGATCAAACTCCACTTATGCCCTATTATTCTGGGTTGATTCCCTTAGACTACTCCCTTTCATTTTCCTATGCTTATTTGACTCATGGCAGTAATCCTCTGCTGATTATTCTTATGATCACTGTATAGGTCCAGAGTTTTTATTCATTAGTTTTACTATGAAGCATGAACATTTTTTATATAAAACCCCAAGTTCTGTTGTTTCACTATGAAAGATGCACATATTTTTTAAAAAGATTGTTATTAACTGACCATAAAAAATATAAACATGAAATTTGTTTGCTCTGTTATGTAATAAATCTATTTTACAGCACTATTATGTTTTACCGTATAAGTACATATGTACGAGGGGCTTCAAATGAAAACCTTAAATGTTTTTTATTTGGGTGAATATATTCTGATAAATTAAAGAACAAATCTATAATTTTTTAATGTAGTAATCACTGCACTCAATGCAAGTCCACCAGAGCTGATAAAGTGGCTTGATGCCTGTAGAAAAAAAAATTATCTTGGTCACGTGTGTAACCACCCTTGCACCATCTGCTCTGCCTCTTCATCAGACCGAAAAGTCTGTCCTCCCAATGACTCTTTGAGTTGTCCAAACAGGTGGAAATCACTTAGAGCTAGGCCTGGCAAGTACGGGAGGAATGTGGTACACACTGAAAGTGGGCGTCACTGATCCAGAAATGGATAACAGAACGCTGCTCCTCTTTGGGCATGTCAAATGTGGGGTGCCATCTTTAAACTGTCCTTATGATGCCACCATGTTCATCTGCACCATGATGTCACATGCTTAATACTCTTCACATTCTTAACAACAATATTGGCAGGTTACAAGACAATGGCATGGTTACTGTAATTTCTATCACATTTTTGAGGTTTTCATTTGAAGCTCCCTTGTGTATAAAATATGGGCAGGGAATTCAGTTTTTTGAACAAACTGAGCCCTATGATGTTCTTGTTTAATCTTATGTGTCTGTTATTGCTATTTTCGCCTGTGTGTTCCCGGGACCCATGAGCGAAGCAAGGAATGACTGGCACCTGGCTGTCTTGACAGACGATAGTTTGTAAAGTGAAGTTATACCTCTCCATAACACAAAGCCTGGGCTGAATTTAGAGACCATGTATTGCCCATGCAGGATGATCCCTCTCTCGGTCTGTCTAGTTTACTCCAGAGGAAAGGTAATACCAATATATCTGGAACAAGACAAGCTGCAGAAGCTGCCGGATCAGTAAAGCAATGCAACCCTGTCTATCGGAACTTCCATCCTAGACCAGTTGCAGACCAAGAAGGCTTAGGGCCTGGTCTGCCTTGCCGTGATATTTAAGTTGTATTTCCTTGCACCAGGGTAAGACTTGTACCATCCCAATTGCACTCCTCCGCCCGAAGCCATTTGGCACAATGTGGGGTGTCAGGTTTGGTGAGTGCCGCCCAACATTCGGTGCTAACAGAAAGCAGATAGTACCATCTACTGTCATATGGTAGCTCAGTCAGATCTGACAAAGACCTGGGTAAGAAGCAAAGTATGGTAACATTGTGACCTACCATGCATGTCATAAGTGGCAGCTAGGGAGAGTTGGTGTAAGACTGACTACCTCATTCTGTACGAGACTTTAGTCCACAAAGAGCTTATCTTGAGTTGATTGAGGACCTATGCTTCATTGGGAGATTGCTGTTTCTCTTGACCTGCAGTGACCTTTCAGTTGTGCATTCCTGCTGTAGTGCTGTTTCTCTTGACCTGCAGTGACCTTTCAGTTGTGCATTCCTGCTGTAGTGCTGTTTCTCTTGACCTGCAGTGACCTTTCAGTTGTGCATTCCCTCTGTAGCTCAAGACATAATTAAATGACATTCTACATTGTGATGTCTGTATTATTTATTATGTTTAGCTTTATTTCTATTGGTTTTATTTCTCTACACTTTAGCTTTATTATCACAGTATTGGTCCTAAGTTTTCATTCATTAGTTTTATCATCACTGTACTGGTCCAAAGTTTCCATTCATTAGTTTTATCATCACAGTATTGGTCCTAAGTTTTCATTCATTAGTTTTATCATCACTGTACTGGTCCAAAGTTTCCATTCATTAGTTTTATCATCACTGTATTGGTCCAGAGTTTCCATTCATTAGTTTGATCATCACTGTATTAGTCCAAAGTTTCCATTCATTAGTTTTATCATCACTGTATTGGTCCAGAGTTTCCATTCATTAGTTTGATCATCACTGTATTAGTCCAAAGTTTCCATTCATTAGTTTTATCATCACTGTATTGTTTCAGAAATTCAAAACAATGTTTTCCCGTGATGAATTTATTGAACTTACTGTGCGCACTTGTGTATATTTCAGTTTGAAGGATTTATCTAGTTAATTCACTTTACGTTGTGTGATTTCTGCAGTATGTACCTGACGAGATGCAGAGAAATATGCTAGGCAATAAATCGTGCAATCTATTGTTTGTGTCTTCGTTATTCAAAATCACTGTATTGGTCCAAAGTTTCCACTCATTAGTTTTATCATCACTGTATTGGTCCAAAGTTTCCATTAATTAATTTTATCATCACTGTATTGGTCCAAAGTTTCCATTCATTAGTTTTATCATCACTTTATTGGTCCTAAGTTTCCATTAATTAATTTTATTATCACTATATTGGTCCACTGTTTCCATTAATTAATTTTATTATTACTGTATTGGTCCAAAGTTTTCATTCATTAGATTTATTATCAATCTATTGGTTTTAACTCTGCATTATTTAGTTGTATGAACTTTATATTGGGCCTGCTTCTGCACTTATTAGGTTTACTTTTGTTATTATGGTTCTAATTCTCCACCCAGTTTTACAGTCACTGTATAGATATAATTCTGATTTTACCAGTTTTGCGATCACACTTAAGCATGCATGGCAGCCTATGGCACACATGCCAAGTGTGACACATGGAATGATTTTTAATGGCACGCTGAGTGAATTATTGTAGACTATATGATCACATTAAAAAATTTAATTTTTAATCAAATATAAGCGTATATTTTTCTAAAAGCTATTCCTGTTGTTACATACCTTCAGAATATAAGTTGTTAGATATTAGAGATAGGAAGGTGAGGTCTGATGCAAACTGAATGAATGTGAAGCAGCTATGACTGACCTTGATGCAGTGATTTTTCTGTTCTATTCTTCATCTCTCTCACAATCACCACCTACGCCAACTCTATAGTTTTCTCAGCTCTCGCACACTCCTCTTTGGTGCATGTTGGGCGGCATCTTTAAACTGTCCTAATGACGTCACTGAACGTAAAATTTGCCCAGGAATCACGAACAGCGAAAATGCTGGGGTTGACTGCTACGTCCTGTGAAGGACATGCAACTAAATTTTTTAAAATGACGTCACCATGTTTATCTGCACCATGATGTCACATGCTTAATGCTCTTGACATCCTTAACAACAACACTGACAGGTTACAAAACAATGGCATAGTTATTGTAATTTCTATCACACTTTGAAGGTTTTCAATTGAAACCCCCATGTAGGATGCAATTAGCTCATGATTCAGCACACGAACTGGCTTGGGCATGTTCCCTCCGCAGGTTTTAGACATTTCATTCTGTGTTGGGCAAGTTTTGCTTGTTTTTCTTTCTCTTTCTTTAAACTCAAGCGTAGTCCATACACAATGTTACTACTTCTAGTGCACTGCACTGATTTTTATGTGTGGATTAGCTTCCTCTATTACCAATGGCTCACGTCATCAGGCGAACCCACTCTGAACATTCTGCATCTCGAAGCTGTATTGCATGATGTAAACTTTTACTGTAAATATGTAAATTTTAATGATGCACGATTTTCATTTTTGAAACTCATTTGTCATTTGACCTAATTTATTTATAAACCTGCAAGTAATTCTTGTACCACTCTAAATTTGCACCATTGTTGTAGTTTTACTTAGATGTTTTGGGTCATCTTTTGTTCAGCCAGAAAAGGAATTGATTGCACTGTGGTTATTTACAGCAGAGCTGCAATGTTTATGCCATTCGGCCAACACAAGCGACTGCGGGACTGTATCATTTTGAGGACCAGACTTTACATTCCCTTCACTTTTGGCCAGACTGCAGTGACGTCCCGTTTCTAGGACTACCATTCTGAGGTGAAGAACTCTTTTCGTCAGACTGCAATTTCTCCTGTTTCTAGGATCATCATTGTTTGATCACAGATGCTTTTCAAATAAATACATTTACTCTGTACGTTCTCTGATGGAAATTATGATATAGTACTTTCTGCTTTTTCAGATGCCCAGTCTGAATCAAACATCGGCAACCATGACTGTCCACTCCTCTGTGCTTTTTCATGAATAACGAAGACGCAAACAATAGATTGCACGATTTATTAAAGCACTTTATGTTGTGTGATTTCTGCGGTCACTATGGTGAAGGGATTACGGACATGATTTATAATCCCGTATACCCAGGTTCAAAACACAGGTTTTTTTTTCAAAAAAAAGGTATAGGTGCCTGGTGTTCAGAAAGCAATGGGAAACTACTGAATGTAAAACTTGCCCAGGAATCACGAACAGCCAAAATTCTAGGGTTGACTGCTATGTCCTGTGAAGGACATGCAACAAAAACAAAAAAACCTGACGAGATGCAGCAAAATATGCCAGGCAATAAATCGTGCAATCTATTGTTTGTGTCTTCGGTATTCAAATTCACTATGGGAAAACATTGTTTTGATTTTTTAATGAAGTTAAAGTTGTTCGTATTATAATTTGCTGCCCAGCTATTTAATTGTTCTGTAGTTTTCATTCCCTAACTAATTAGGGCTTTGTTTATGTTATTCATTGAAACATTTGGATTGCTTATTGAATGCAATGATGTCCACTGTTTCCAGTGCCACCATTTTGAGTTAAAGAACTGAACTCTCTGGGTCATTATTGTGATATTTCTGTTTCCTAGTGAATAATTCTTGTTGTTTGTTTTTTTGTTAGTTGATTAAGGTTGTGGTCAAAATGTTCACTTACATTTGTATGTGTTTTTTCTTTTGTCAGGTGCTCTAGTTAATTTTGTCTTCATTCGAGCTTTGGTATTGGCTTGACTGCAGTAAACCCCATTTTTGATTGATATGTTATGGTTAGTTTCTAATTCATACAAAACCTGACAATGGTAAAATATTGTCTTTTAAGAAGCAATAAACAATAGGTTGCACAGTTTATTGCCTGGCATATTTCATTGCATCTTGTCAGGTGCATACTGCAGTTATAAATCATATGAAGTGAATAATCTCATCTTATCATGTTCCTCTTGTACCTTGCGGTGTGTTGTCGTCTTACTATCTAGGTGACTGGTTGGGTTCACACAGGTATTAATAACACAAGCAATCAAACTACTTTGCTGTAATATAGCCTATTTATTGTGGCTATACAGTTAACATCATATCACATTGTTCATTGACATTAAACCATTATACATTTATAATCATGTCACATCCTAGCACACTATCTAGTCTATAATATGAAGATCTACAGAGTCCCTCTCAGGCAGACCCTTGTTGCCTGTCGCGAGTCCAATCGCCCTCTGTTGGTCTACCCGCGTGTCGCTATTCGACGGGCGGTAACTCTGCCCGAGTTCCTCGTGGACCCCGCTTCAGGCGGGTCATCTCAATGTCCACGGAACCCTGGACTCGGTGACTCTTGTTCTAGAAAGCTCTGGACGTTTCTTGTCCAGAGCGACTTGGTTATCTTTCTTGGGCTGGAGTTGCAGCCCTCTAATTCTTTCTGGTGATTAGCTTTAGGTGAGAAGTTGACAGGATTCCCTCCCCCCTTCCTGAAATGGTTTGTTATAGGGTAATTAGATTTGTTCTAATTCTGTCATCGACTCACCTAAAGTTGGGGTTTATAGTTTGGTGGAAAGTAACCTGGCAACTCACATAATGGCATTAGCAACTCATGTATTCTTTCATACACCACTTCTCTGATTTGCTAAGAGAGACCATCCTGTCTCTCGTGTATCTAACAATGCTTATCAGACCGAAGTTACGTGGCGTTTTAATAGTTGCATTAGCAACTCGCCCTTCTCACGCACCCTACTGGTGCCCAGACAATTAATCTCTGGTTACAGAGAGTTAACAGGACCGAAGTCCTGGCTAGTTAAGTACACCTTCAAATCTTGATTCGTGTGTGTATTTCAATACACTTTTACTCTCGTATGTTATCTAATGTTACATGTGTAGTTACGATGTTCTTTTCTCCCCCTGAAACTACATGTGTCCCTGTTGGCTTGTTAGTGTGTCTGAATAATCAGTTGATACTCCTAATGAAGTGATTGTATTTTAAATTGAACGTGTTGAGTTATGAGGTGTGTGTGTGTGCTAAATGGGTGGTGTATTTCCAAGCGTCACGAGTTGGGATAACCTCAATCATGAGTTATGCACTACATGATCGGCCATTCCAAGTAGTGGTGCTTAGACTATTTCCTAATGCTAACCTAAGTACATTCACTAAGTATATTAACTAGTTACTAAGCTAAGCTGATTCCTAAACTAAGTTCTATACATGTACTCCCAAATTAGACAAGTCACACAGTTTTACAATCAAAGACGCAGACAAATTAAAATAATACGTGTTGCGTACAATTTGTCCGCCAAGTGTATCGTTCTCTTATTTAATACTTCATACACTGATTCATTCGTCTTTCATACACAATAGTATTTTGTAAAAATATATATTTTTAAGTTAAGGTAGTTATTATTGCCCTTGGAAAACGTGGGCTAGGCGATATTTGCCCTTTAAGAAAATACGTACTTTTTGTGCGATGAACGAAAATTAGGTTACAATTTAACTAGAGACAATTGTATAGGACGGGTTTTCTTGGCCTATGAATGGCACCGCCTGTATTATTAAAGTAGACTATGTACAAGTTACAGGTTAACATTATATATATACATAAGAAATGGAAATATAATACATATTAAACTAATTAACTAATTAAATTAACTCCAACGATGATGTTTGCGTTGCCGTCCCGTTGTTCCTGTGTTTTGCCATAAATGTTAAAGTTCGTATGGCTGTCTCTTACGTGTTGTCGTTCTATAGTGATGTTGTCGTATTTCGGATGTTTGGAATGTTTTGCAGTAACAGCAAGTATGAGTTCATTTCCGTGTCATGCATGAAATCTTACAGTGTTTATCGTTCGTTCACTGGTCGATCTTATTGGTTGAAATCAACAATTACTGTTTCTAGCTGGTATAGTACTAGAGCTTAGGCACTTGGTGGTGTAGTGATTAAAGTACCGTGTTAAATAGGTGTAGTAATTAACTAAGCACAAAGTACTTTAGCAGGTGTAGAGGTACCCATATGAAACGGTGTAAAACTTGTCACAGGCTTATCACAGTATATAACATGGCTACTGGTCGAATGATAAGAGTCATTCTGCTGGCGCATGTGCCTGCCGTGATAAAATGTCAGCCATCGTATTGTCGGTGCCTTTGATGTGGCGTATTTCGAAATCGAAGTCCTGCAAAAGGAGCCGCCATCTTTGCAACCGGTGGTTCTTGGGCGATCCTTGGTTTAGGACTAACAATGGTGAACTATCGCTCAGGACCACAAAGTGCCTGCCCAAGAGGTACTTGGACAGTTTCAAAATGCAGAATAACAGACTCAAACACTCCCGTTCCACTGTGGCATAGCGTATCTCAGCTTTCTTCAGTTTCCTACTCACGTAGAGAATAGGGTGTCTGACCCCATCGAATTCCTGCATCAAGCACCCTCCTATAGCGACGCCGCTAGCATCTGTGGTTAAAATAAATGGTAATTTTATGTTTGGTAATCGTAAGACTGGAGGATTTGCAAAAATATGTTTCAATTTACACATTGCATCATCTAAGCTGTTACTTTTACAAATTTTCGATGGATGATCTTTTGTTAACATGTCTGAAAAAACTGTGGTGAGTTCTGCCCAATGTGGGATAAATTTGGCATAATAATTAATAAGGCCTAATAAACTCCTAATCTGCTTCTTTGTGGTAGGTACTTCTAGATTAAGAATTTTGGAGACTATTTTCTCATCAGTGAGTAATTTACCGTGAGAAATTTTATGACCAAGAAAGTCTATTTCTGTATAACCTATTTCAACCTTGGAAGGTTTGATAGTAAGTCCAAAGAGAGAGATTTGGTTGAAGACTTGTTTTAGGGTAAGTAGATGAGAAGTGAAGTTAGATATCATAAAATGCAATAAGTGGTTTAATACCAGGATAATACAAGGTTTGTTAGAACGGATAGGTTTGTAGTTATCCAGGATAGGCAAATTGTATTGCCGTTGTCGCTGTGTTAATGTGTCACTGATATGAATGTCGTCAATGCTCCCGTCGTTAGTCATGATTGGTATAGGGACTTCAGTATCGTCTATGTCCGTCTGATTTATCACAGGTGCTACTGTTTGTAAATTGTATTCAATGTCATTGTCGTCGTCGCCAAGGTCAACAGTCAATATGTCGTCAGTTTTGTCGTCGTTGTAGCTAACACAGAACGTCGGTAATGTCCATATGTCTTCGTTGTTTATGTCGTCAAATTTGTTGTCGTTGTCGATCTCACAGAATGTCGGTAATGTCCTTATCTCTTCGTCGTTTTTGTTGTCGTGAGAGTGCGTCGTTAACGATGCTTCGTTTGTCAAAGTGTCATTCTGTCGGGACATTGTCGTTTTGTCTTTGTCAACAGTTTGTTGCGTCTGTTCATTTGTCTCATTGTCATGTCTGGCATAGGACGGACTGTCATTCAGTTGGGTGATTGTCCTTTTGTTTTTGTCATCAGTTCGTTTCATTTGTCTACTCGTTTCCGTGTCTTGTTTAGCATAGTCTAGTTTCAACCCATTTAAATTGAATATGTCCACTTTTCCATGTACTGAAATTTTGTACTCAAGTCCAGAAATTGTTCTGATACTTTGAAGAGATCCGTGCCAAGAGGTGTCAATACAATTGTTACATAAAATATACAATAATAATACAAGTAATTTCAATCTGTGACATAGTTTTGATACAAATGTTTTTGAACAATTCTGTTCTTTTCCAACATTGATGTTAGTTGAGTTGGGTGCGAATGTTTCTAATGGTTGTTGTAGTTGGTCCGTGTTGGGTTTGTGGGTTGTCTGTCGTGTGATGGCGTTTGTGTCGTGTGTGTTTTGTAGCACATTGTCAGGTTTGGTACTTTGTAGCATGGGAGTGACCTCAATTCGAGGTTTTAATTTGGTCGTCTCGTTAAAAGATTCGACCGCCCCTGCGTTGTACACCTCGGTGAATTCTTTTTGAATAACCTCAGTGTTTGTCTCCCTTGGTATTTTGGCAGTTTGAGACAACTTAACATGGTGTTTCTCTCTAGCATCGGTATTTGTGTGGTGGATACCGTGTTTTTCTTCCCAGTCTTTAATTTCCTTTTCAGAACATGGATGGATGTTAGGTAAATTACCAAGTATGATATCTGCGATTGGGTCTTCAAGCACAGCGCACAAAAGTTGTCCTGATATATATGGTGTTTGAATTTCGACCATCGCAAGGGGATATCTTTCTATTGTACCTGAAAATGTGCGACAGTTAACGTGTTTGTCTGTGTAGTCTGTGGTGTTGACTAATGTTTTCTTTACCCCACACAGAGTTGCTCCGGAGTCGCGAATTAACGAGCACTTTTTCTTGTTTATGAAACCTGTCAAAAATGTTAACTTCCCTGTGGCTGACAACGCAGCGTTGGCTGTCTCATTTGCAATTGGTACACTGTGGCCGCATGGTAATGATGGATCTAATTGAAACTTTGTACAAGCATTGCATGTATCATCTATAACGGTGTTAATTATATTCACCGCATTTCCAAGCTCACTTTCACTGTCCTGCTGATTATTATATTCAATCAGTGATTCAGTCTCATCATCAGAAGACGTTGCTACCAATGCAGCATTAGCTTGCTTCAATAACTTACGACCTTCACAATAGCGTGAATAATGTCCCCAGCTTCTGCAAAAGTAACATTTTACAGCTTTTTGGTAAGCGTTACGTTTTGCTTTCTGTTTATCCACCATCATTTTTAGGTGGTGGGGATAGTTCGGAGACTTGTCGCACATCTCGTAAATGTCGTGCGTCAGACTGCAATACTGGCATTTCGCTACTTTCCCACTGTTGGAGCGCGGTTTAAATTTGCCTTGTGTTTGTTTGGAGTACTTAGTATTTATTACTGCAGCTGCTGTGTCATTGTGGGTAATGTTGAGTTGAAATATATCCCTGTTTGCTGTGTAGAATGCATTGCCTTTGGATTCAATTTCTTGGATGGTTTTGCAATCCATCTGTTTTAAAAATTTTGCGAAAGGTGTGGGGATGGTGCTCACTATTTTATCTATGATGATTAGTTCTTTAAGTTTATCGTGGCTATTGTTGGGTTTTCGCTGAATTTATCCACTTAGTGCATATATCTTGTACTGAACTAACGTAGTCTATGAATGTTTGGTTAGGTTTGGGTGCTAATTTTGCAAACTGTTGTTGGTACCCTGCTGTGTCTAAAGAGAAATGTTGGAGTATGCGTTGTTTAAGATAATCGTAGTCCTTGCGCATCTCCTGTGGTACTGTTTCTATTACTTTCAGTGGCTCTAGAGCCAGATTTCTCATGAGAATATATGCCCAGTCTGTCTTACTAATTTTGTGGTAGGCCATGAGACATTCGAAATTTTCTAAATAGGCGGAGATGGAGTCACCTGAACAGAAAGCTTTTATGAGGCCTTTATATTTACTATATTTCTGTTCCTCTTCTTTATTTCTTAATTTGTTTACTGATATCTCTGTGTTGGACTCTATTTCCATCTGTTTCAATTTCAACTGTGTATCAGCGTTTAACTGGGCTAGCTTGGCTGCTGCGTCGAGCTCCATTTTCTTTTCTTCGGATTGTTTTTCGGCTTGCTTGGCTGCTGCGTCGAGCTCCATTTGCAATTTCTTCTCCGCTGCTTCTCTTTCTTCTCGTACTTTTCTTTCTTCAGCTTCTCTTTCTTCTCGTACTTTTCTTTCCTCTCTTTCTATCGCTCTTTCTTCACGGGCAATATTTTCTGCGTGTGTTTTCTGTGCCCATTCTGATAGTTTGTCTTCTTTATAGCCTAATTTTATTCCCTGCTCAATGCATTGATCTAAGGTTGACATTTTGGATTTTATTTATTTATGATGTTTGTAAAGTTAAATCCCTTAGATAAATTTGGTATGGGCTCAAAAAACACTGGTTAATTCCCTTGAATATTAATGTGTTACGCACAATGTAGGTTTATATTGGTGGCACAATTATGAATATACACATCAATCAATATTCAACAAAATGATACATGATGGAAGATGGTAAGTAATAGCTTAGAATCTGCAATGAATATGAAACGAAACTTAGCTCTGATCCTTCGGAATGATGTTGCTCTGCACTTTCGTTACTGCTGGAACCGTTACAATGCGTAGTACGCGGTCTTCTCTATCATACACCTTTGGCTGGAACACTCACACGGGTTTCTGCACTCACACGGTACGCTCTGCGGCACAATCTGCTCGTAGAGTACGAAACATTAGTCACGGTCAAAAAAAAACAAAACAAAAATGTCATAGTTATATCAAACAGTAATTATTGGATACCAAAAAGCGGTATACTGTTGTGTGGACTCTGCTCTTGGCTGCTGAGGGACTCTGCCTATTTTGATAATATTTCTTTGATTACTAGATAGCTACTAAATATGTTGAACATTTTAAGGTTAACAAATTTACCTGACCTTTTCAAGAAATCAATATGATATGACTAATTGATTTTACATGGCATTTTCCCGTTGTTTAATAAACATATAATGCTCAAAACCGGTACTAGCCCCCAAAAATACCTGTTGTCGTCTTACTATCTAGGTGACTGGTTGGGTTCACACAGGTATTAATAACACAAGCAATCAAACTACTTTGCTGTAATATAGCCTATTTATTGTGGCTATACAGTTAACATCATATCACATTGTTCATTGACATTAAACCATTATACATTTATAATCATGTCACATCCTAGCACACTATCTAGTCTATAATATGAAGATCTACAGAGTCCCTCTCAGGCAGACCCTTGTTGCCTGTCGCGAGTCCAATCGCCCTCTGTTGGTCTACCCCGTGTCGCTATTCGACGGGCGGTAACTCTGCCCGAGTTCCTCGTGGACCCCGCTTCAGGCGGGTCATCTCAATGTCCACGGAACCCTGGACTCGGTGACTCTTGTTCTAGAAAGCTCTGGACGTTTCTTGTCCAGAGCGACTTGGTTATCTTTCTTGGGCTGGAGTTGCAGCCCTCTAATTCTTTCTGGTGATTAGCTTTAGGTGAGAAGTTGACAGGTGTCGAGGTGAAGTATAAACATCTTGAGAGTGCCCAATTATGGGCTTCATATATCGATATTCCCATGGACTCTGCTATTCCCTCCGTCCAACGTTTACGTGGTCGGCCTCTTCCTCTGATTCCATCCGGTCTGTACATCATTGCTTGTTTTGGTATGCTGTTGACTGGTAACCTACTTGCATGGCCAACCATTTGACTTGCTGCTTTCTGATAAAATCTAGTGCTGCCTTAGCCCCCACTTTAGTCCTGATTTCTTCATTTCTGATCTTATCTCTTCTTGATACGTTGAGTATTCTTCTCAGGAATCTAATTTCTGTTGTTGTGATTTTTCTTTTCTCTTTTCTGTCATTGTCCAGGTTTGGCAGAAAAAGAAGTGAATAAATGAATCATATTATGAATACACCGTCACAGATACTGTCTGAATGTGGAGTTTTTAATTTTTTTTAATTTTACAGCAATCGCAAATTCTTTCTGTCTGCACTAGATTGGTTGGAAACACCTAATTGCTGAACCTAAGCATATTTGAGAAATTGTTCATTTTTCATCAAATACAATATATGGATTGTCTGCCTTGTTAACTTAACAGGTGTTGAGAGATGGTCAAGCTTGGAATTTTATGGCCTGTAACACTTATATAAAGTGTTTATTTCCCCCAAAGACGTCTAACGGGCTTATTTCTCCTGTGGGGGTCTACTGTAAAGAGCATGTTTCTCCCGTGGATGTCTTTTGAAAATCAAAACATTGTGTTCCCTTAGTGAATTTAAATACAGAAGCCACAAACAATATGTTGCAAGATGTATTGCCTGGCATATTTTGCTGCATCTCATGTATGTGTATATATACTGGCATCTTGGCTGAAGATACTTATTGTGCTTTAAAAAAAAAGGCATAATACCTCTGCATAACACAAAGCCTGGGCTGAATTATAGAGACCATGTGTTGCCCATGCAGCATGATCCCTCTCTCTCTCTTGGCCTGCCTAGTTTACTCCAGAGGAATGATAACTCGAAAACATCTGGAACAAGACATCTGCAGAAGCTTCTGGATTAGCAAAGCAATGCTCTGTCTGCCTGCCTGTTGGAGCTTTGATCCTAGACCAGTTGCAGACCAAGGCTTGATCCACCCTGCCATGACATTTAGTCTTTAGGTTGCATTTCCTGGCACCAGGATATGACTTGTACCTTTCGAATTGCACTAATTGCCTGAAGCTGTTTGCACAATGTAAGGTATCGGGTTTGGTGAGCACTGCTCAACATTCGGTGCTAACAGAAAGCATGTAGTACTGTCTATTATTTATACTGTATATAATTCTGCAGTATGCACCTGTTGAGATGCAGCAAAATGAGCCAGGCAATAAATCGTACAACGTACTGATTGCAGCTTCTGTATTTACATCCTAAAACTGTCTTTTCTATATATTAGCAATACAAAAAAATATGAGGTGCTTAAACAGTCACTTCATACTATTTGTGTGTGTGTGTCAGTTTTTTTAAAATGCTGTCATCTTTTTTAATGTGCTTTTTTTTGTCTTTCAGTAATCACATATTTAACACTAGTATTTATGACTCTCTGATGGGGTGCTAAAATCCCATTTTTGGGACCCACTGACGTTCACTGTTGCATTTCCAGAAATTATTATTGCATGAATGTACATAATGTAATCAGAGATATTACATTACACTTACATGTAAGCAGCACTTCCATGTTTAAAAAATGTCTCTTATGTACTTGTGTCATGCTAACGAACAATAAACTGTGAATCATCTCATCTCATGTGAATCAGCTCACTGAATTGCTTAGTGTAATGTTGAAGGTGAGAATCAGCTTTTTGAAATCCTTAGTGTAATGTTGAAGGTGAGAATCAGCTCACTGAATTGCTTAGTATAATGTTGAAGGTGAGAATCGGCTTTTTGAAATCCTTAGTGTAATGTTGAAGGTGAGAATCGGCTTTTTGAAATCCTTAGTGTAATGTTGAAGGTGAGAATCGGCTTTTTGAAATCCTTAGTGTAATGTTGAAGGTGAGAATTGGCTTCTTGAAATCCTTAGTGTAATGTTGAAGGTGAGAATCAGCTTTTTGAAATCCTTAGTGTAATGTTGAAGGTGAGAATCAGCTCACTGAATTGCTTAGTATAATGTTGAAGGTGAGAATCGGCTTCTTTAATTGCTAAGTATAATGTTAAAGAACGTTTTAGATATCCTTCTTCTTCTGCGTTCATTCGCAGTCTTTTCGGACGTTGCTTGCTTGTGTTCACTGGGTGTGATCTCCAGCGTGAAGTCCTGTTTGTCGGATGAAGACGTCCTGTTGTCCAACATCAGTGTAATGTCATACAGGACCTGAGGTTTGCATGAGTATCTGTTGTCCCATGTCTGACTTATTGGTGTGCAGACTGGTGGTTCCTCGCTGTGCAGGCAGACACTCTCTGACTTTGGAGGAGCATTTTCGGATGTGATTGCGTTGTACCTGTTCACAGCAGAGCTGCGTTCTTGTGCCGTTAGGCCAACACATACGACTTCTGCGGGCCTTTGTTGACTGGGTTAACCTTCCCAGGGTTTTAGATATTCTGGTTGTTTTAATCACTCGTCAAAATTCTTCTCCCCCCCTGTACCCTCTACTGGAACCTGTAACCAACTCATGCCAAGCCTGGCCTTTTTCTGTCTCCTGTGGCTTGCTGCATGTTCTCCCTGTATTAGTCAGCTCTCTCATTCTCTTCTCAGTGTATTTCTAAGTCTCTCTTTAATTTACCCTGTGGGTTCTGCTGAGGGGCCTTTCTAGTGAATCTATTATAGTATTATGAGGTTTTCTCAATACATGCCCTATTTAGAGGCTAAGTCTTTCCCTCACCTCTTGAATCACTATAACATACCCAGTTCTGTCCCTGAACTCCCCACTAGTGTTTCTAGTCTACACAGGCACCAGGTAGTGAATGTTTAGGTTATTGGTAGTAAGAGTTTCAGTTGTTAACATGCAGATACTCTGTATGTTGAGTTGAGCTAAGAACCGACATCTCTGCTCTCAGGACATTCCCATACGTGCTCTGTCCCCTTGTTCAGCAGCCAATGAAGATTCACGCTACTGATCACTCCCATAGTTATCTGATTGAAAGTTATCCTGGTCTTCCCTCTCAATTTTGAGAATCTTCCAGAACCCCTGCAGTCTCATTTTAAAGATACTCAGTATTCTTTATCTTTATACTTTTCTACAGACACAAGTGGATTAAGAGAGAGTGAGTGCGTGTGTGAGTTAGAAAGAGTGTGTGTGTATGTGTGAGAGTGTGGCTATGAGAGAGTGTAAGTGTATGAGAACAAACTTTATTTTCAAAGGGTCACAAATTGGGTCTTACATTCGGCCCTTCCAATCACTCATTTTTTGTTCACCATTGTGCATGTTACATTCTCATAGAAACAAAATAACATTGTCAGATGAATGGTGTAAACATAGGCAATGCATATTACCATGCATACATACTTACATCATTTACCCACACTCAGTTATGCACCCATTCGATAACGTGCAAATACGCATTCCCTCACATACACATATACTTTCTCACAATCACAGACTCACTAAATACATGCATCCTCTTGGATGGCTGGCTGATGTGTCCTCTTGGATGGATGGTTGGTTGATGTGTCCTCTTGGGTGGATGGTTGACGTCCTCTTGGATGGTTGGTTGATGTCCTCTTGGATGGTTGGTTCATGTGTCCTCTTGGGTGGTTGGTTGATGTCCTCTTGGATGGTTGGTTCATGTGTCCTCTTGGATGGTTGGTTCATGTCTCTTGGATGGTTGGTTGATGTGTCCTCTTGTATGGTTGGTTGATGTTCTCTTGGATGGTTGATTGATGTGTCCTCTTGTATGGTTGGTTGATGTTCTCTTGGATGGTTGGTTGATGTGTCCCCTTGTATGGTTGGTTGATGTTCTCTTGGATAGTTGGTTGATGTCCTCTTGGATGGTTGGTTGATGTGTCCTCTAGGATGGTTGGTTGATGTCCTCTGGGATGGTTGCTTGATGTCCTCTTGGATGGTTGGTTGAAGTCCTCTTGGATGGTTGGTTGATATGTCCACTTGGATGGTTGGTTGATGTGTCCTCATGGATGGTTGGTTGATGTCCTCTTGGATGGATGGTTGGTTGATGTGTCCTCATGGATGGTTGGTTGATGTCCTCTTGGGTGGTTGGTTGATGTCCTCTTGGATGGATGGTTGGTTGATGTGTCCTCATGGATGGTTGGTTGATGTGTCCTCATGGATGGTTGGTTGACATCCTCTTGGATGGATGGTTGGTTGATGTGTCCTCATGGATGGATGGTTGGTTGATGTCCTCTTGGGTGGTTGGTTGACGTCCTCTTGGATGGATGGTTGGTTGATGTGTCCTCTTGGGTGGTTGGTTGATTTCCTCTTGGATGGTTGGTTGATGTCCTTTTGGGTGGTTGGTTGATGTGTCCTCTGGGATGGTTGTTGATGCCCTCTGGGATGGTTGGTTGATGTGTCCTCATGGATGGTTGGTTGATGTCCTCTTGGATGGCTGGCTGATGTGTCCTCTTGGATGGATGGTTGGTTGATGTGTCCTCTTGGATGGTTGGTTGATGTCTTCTCTTGGATGGTTGGTTGATGTCCTCTGGGATGGTTGTTGATGCCCTCTGGGATGGTTGGTTGATGTGTCCTCATGGATGGTTGGTTGATGTCCTCTTGGATGGATGGTTGGTTGATGTGTCCTCTTGGGTGGATGGTTGACGCCCTCTTGGATGGTTGGTTGATGTCCTTTTGGGTGGTTGGTTGATGTCCTCTTGGATGGTTGGTTCATGTGTCCTCTTGGGTGGTTGGTTGATGTCCTCTTGGATGGTTGGTTGATGTCCTCTTGGATGGTTGGTTGATGTCCTCTTGGATGGTTGGTTCATGTGTCCTCTTGGATGGTTGGTTGATGTGTCCTCTTGGATGGTTGGTTCATGTCCTCTTGGATGGTTGGTTGATGTCTCTTGGATGGTTGGTTGTGTCCTCTTGTATGGTTGGTTGATGTTCTCTTGGATGGTTGGTTGATGTGTCCTCTTGTATGGTTGGTTGATGTTCTCTTGGATGGTTGGTTGATGTGTCCCCTTGTATGGTTGGTTGATGTTCTCTTGGATAGTTGGTTGATGTCCTCTTGGATGGTTGGTTGATGTGTCCTCTAGGATGGTTGGTTGATGTCCTCTGGGATGGTTGCTTGATGCCCTCTTGGATGGTTGGTTGACGTCCTCTTGGATGGTTGGTTGATATGTCCACTTGGATGGTTGGTTGATGTGTCCTCATGGATGGTTGGTTGATGTCCTCTTGGATGGATGGTTGGTTGATGTATCCTCATGGATGGTTGGTTGATGTCCTCTTGGGTGGTTGGTTGATGTCCTCTTGGATGGATGGTTGGTTGATGTGTCCTCATGGATGGTTGGTTGATGTGTCCTCATGGATGGTTGGTTGATGTTCTCTTGGGTGGTTGGTTGACATCCTCTTGGATGGATGGTTGGTTGATGTGTCCTCATGGATGGATGGTTGGTTGATGTCCTCTTGGGTGGTTGGTTGACGTCCTCTTGGATGGATGGTTGGTTGATGTGTCCTCTTGGATGGATGGTTGGTTGATTTCCTCTTGGATGGTTGGTTGATGTCCTTTTGGGTGGTTGGTTGATGTGTCCTCTTGGATGGTTGGTTGATGTCCTTTTGGGTGGTTGGTTGATGTGTCCTCTTGGATGGTTGGTTGATGTGTCTTCTTGGATGGTTGGTTGATGTCCTATTGGATGGTTGGTTAGTGTCCTCTTGGATGGTTGGTTGATGTCCTCTTAACTATCAGGTCATCTGAGTTCTGCACATACATTGCATCTATCAGCATGAGGTTCTTAAATCTCTGTTTCATTCCTGTCAACAAGTGGCAATCAATACCTGTGAATATATTTTTTATGACCAATAGCTGAATCTCCCTGCCTGTTTCAGTTATCCCAACTGCTACCACTGTACATCCTGTCTGTTTGTAAAAAAAAATTAAGACAATAATCTGCCCATGTGTTGCTGGGCACATGAGGGAAGCAAAAAATAGTAACTCTGGAAACTTAGCTGCAAATTCCAACCAGTCATGTACAAAACCACCTCGATACCTAAGCCATCTGTGAAAGAACCATTGTCTCTGGACACCAAATCTAACTGCATTTATCAATTCCAGTATGAGTGCCAAGCAACTTACATAGGTAGAATGGAGAGAAGAATCGAGAAGCTGAACATATACCAGTGTGGATGGACAAGAAAGTTAATCATTCTTCAGGAATCAACGGAGAGACAATTGGAAAATCAAGTAGCTGAACATATACCAGTGTGGATAGACAAGAGAGTTAATCAGGCTTCAGGAATCCCTGTGCAGTCGACAAGTCATAAAATGTTGAATTCGGCCATCGCGGAACATTTCCTGATTAGCAATTACAAGTCAATAAATAACTATTCCACGAACAATAATCAACTGCTCAAATATATCGAAGCACCATATATTAGTAGATTCCAGCTGTTACTATGTAAACTAAGTGTTCGACTTTCGTTCTACACATCTGTGCAATGTCAGCGACAATGTACATCATATTTCAGTCAAAGTAGTATTCACTGTTCCACATAAACTGATATGTACCTCTACAGTAGGCACCTGATGAGATGCAGCGAACCATGCCAGGCAAGGAATCGTGCTATATATTGTTTATGGAGCGCGTGTGTTTACATTCACTAAGGTAATACATTGTTTTGAATCATGAACAAGCCTAGACAGAGCTTGGCGTTGGTTGCTTGAAGGCCTATCCTCCATTGGCAGATGAAAGGCAGAAGAAGAGGAGGAAGAAGAAGAAGAAAAGATAATAATGACAACAATGGCCTGACACAACACAACAGACAAAATACTACAATATTCTGAACACTATTCGTCATTACAACATGAAGACTCCATGCCAAATGTATTAAAACACGGATATAATAATGATTGATAAATACCAAAGCAACCATTTGTCATGCCATTATTTTATATTACATCAGTAGTGACACAAATGTATCAGCAACTGCAGTGTTCACAAATTATCTTTACAGATTTGCCACTAAAGTAACTCATTCTGTGTTGCTACAAAATTAATTCATTCTGTGTTGCTACAAGAGAGAGAGAGAGAGAGAGAAAGAGGGGGTGTAGACTTGGGGGCGGGGCCCTAGACCTGGGGGGGGGAGCTGGGTGACTGGGGGAGGGGTTGACCTGGGAGGCGGGGTCAAATATTAAAAATCTGCGTAGATTTGAATTTAAACCCTTAATCACCAGGTCAACAGGCAAGCGTGCAGCCACCCCAGCCTAGCATGGGTGCCAGGACATGTTCTGGGAAGTGATACCGTCCACATCTCCCAGTGCATGCTGATTGGTCTATAAATATATGGGGCTCGAACTGTGTGCCCAACAATCAGCCTCGCCAGTGTGCCCAACAATCAGCCTCGCCAGTGTGCCCAACAATCAGCCTCGCCAGTGTGCCCAACAATCAGCCTCGCCAGTGTGCCCAACAATCAGCCTCGCCAGTGTGCCCAACAATCAGCCTCGCCAGTGTGCCCAACAATCAGCCTCGCCGGTGTGCCCAACAATCAGCCTCGCCGGTGTGCCCAACAATCAGCCTCGCCAGTGTGCCCAACAATCAGCCTCGCCAGTGTGCCCAACAATCAGCCTCGCCAGTGTGCCCAACAATCAGCCTCGCCAGTGTGCCCAACAATCAGCCTCGCCAGTGTGCCCAACAATCAGCCTCGCCAGTGTGCCCAACAATCAGCCTCGCCAGTGTGCCCAACAATCAGCCTCGCCAGTGTGCCCAACAATCAGCCTCGCCAGTGTGCCCAACAATCAGCCTCACCAGTGTGCCCAACAATCAGCCTCACCAGTGTGCCCAATAATCAGCCTCGCCAGTGTGCCCAACAAATCAAGGCATGGCAAAGGGTCCTTTATCTATATTTGTTTGTTTACACAAGAGATAATATGTGTGAAAAAGTCCCATGTCCTGTACAGTATGTTGTAATCAACCCCTGCACTTATTAGTCATATGTGATTTTCCAGTTTGCCACTGCTTTCTGAACGGCGGTGACGCATACCATCAAAATTAATTCAAAGCGATCAGCTTCTAAATTACATTCAGCCGATTTCAGACCCATGGCTCAGTATAACGGGGAATTATGGAGCTGTGCATCTTACTATCCCCAAAGCCACAGCTGTGAAATTATATCCCAATTTACCTGGGAAGGCTAACCCGGTCAACAAACACCCGCTGAAGTCGGTTGTGTCGGCCTACGGGCACACTGCAATTACATCTGAAAAAACACTCTGATTGAACGCAGAAGAAGTATCCCTATATTACCAGGGGGGCTTCAAATGAAAACCTTAGTAGTGTGCTAGAAATTATACAATAACCATGCCATTGTCTTGTAATATGTCAATATTGTTGTTAAGGATGTCCAGAGTGTTGTTAAGCACATGACATCATGGTGTAGGCAAATCAGTTGAAAGTTTAAAGATGCCCGTCCCACTTTTGACATGCACCAAAGAGGAGCAGTGTTCTATTACGTTTTTTTTTAATCAGTAAAGGGGTGAAACCTATAGAAATTCATCAGCGAATTGAAGGTCCAGTATGGTGATGCATGCCTGTAAGTCCAGCAAATGTATGAGTGGAGTAGGACGTTTCGATCTGCAATTAAATCCAAACGACCTGGACGTCTGAGTAAACGTGTCCTTTTGCAACATGACAATGCTCGACCCCATACTGCCCGTGCAATGGTTGAAACCATCGAAGACCTCTACTTTCAGTGTGTACCACATCCCCAGTACTCGCCAGACCTAGCCCCAAGTGATTCCCTGATTGGACAACTCAAAGAGTCATTGGGAGGTTTAAGGTTTTTATTTGAAGTCCCCTCATATATTGGGGTGTATTACTGGCTAAATTTGTGTTCTTAAATTGTGAAAAAATGACAATAATTCAATAACAACTGTAAAGATAATTTCTGACACACTGCATTTAGCAACAGTATCTGCAATTAACAATCCAGTCCATAATTCTTTTTTGAAAAAAAAAAAAAGTATCACATGATGTCGATGAAGGCAAGCCTGTTAGTAAAAACAAGATGGTTTACAGAGTTTCATAACAATTGTTAAATATATCACATGGTTTTCCATGAGTTCAAAGGGCAAAAGCCATGGTGATAACTAGGGCAGATGCTATAGCTGGGATATGAGGCAATTATCATCATCATCATCATTAAGTGCCATTTCCTGGTGGTATGCAGGTAAGTGATGTAAGCATGGCTTTCGAATGCTGTCTGTCCATTCAGCAGGGAGACTGCCATTTGCCATTTTCTGTTCATGGAGTCTGATATGATGATCACATGTGCAGCTTGTTGTCCTGCTGCTCATGCCCATGTTCTGGAGGTGGCGGTATCTCCATAGTTGGCCACTGAGCATCTAGGCAATACACTACCACGGCTGAGCTGAGTTGAGTTGAGCTAAGAACTGACATCACTGCATTCAGAACATTCTCATACGCACTCCGTCCCCTCATTCAACAGCCAGCAAAGAATCATAGTCCTAATCGTTCCTACCGCTACTTCATTTTCTCCCTGCTGGCTGTTGTAAAAGGTATATTGAGCACAAAGCATGCACTCCATTGCTCCAGTGATAATTCTTTATATTTTCCACTGCAGTACTGGGTCGGTAGGCACATCTGTACATCAGCCCATTACAGACAGATGTGTGTCCTTTTCAGAACTCAGACGACCTGAACGTCAACGCTGTGGACTCAAGAGTGAGTTCAAGTCTTCCAGAGGTCAACCAAGCAACTGACTAATTAACCAAGCAACTGACCAATTAATCAACCAGCAACTGACCAATTAACCAACCAACTGACCAATCAATTAACCAACCAGTAACTGACCAATTAACCAAGCAACTGACCAATTAACCAACCAGCAACTGACCAATTAACCAATCAACTGTCCAATTACCCAACCAAGCAACTGGCCAATTAACCAGCCAACCGACCAGCTGACCAATTAATCAACTAACTGACCAATTAACCAACCAACTGACCAATTAAGCAACCAGCAACTGACCAATTAACCAACCAACCAACGTCCAATTAATCAACCAGCAACTGACCAATTAACCAACCAAGCTATTGACCAATTAACCAACCAACTGACCAATTAACCAACCAGCAACTGACCAATTAACCAATCAACTGTCCAATTAACCAACCAAGCGACCAATTAATAAACTAACTGACCAATTAACCAACCAGCAACTGACTAATTAACCAACCAACTGACCAATTAAGCAACCAGCAACTGACCAATTAACCAATCAACCATCAAATTAACCAACTAACAATTAACCAACTAAGCAATTGACCAATTAACTAGCCAACTGACAAATTAATCAACTAACTTACCAATTAACCAATCAGCAATTGACCAATTAACTAACCCAGCAACTGACCAATTAACCAGCCAACTGACCAATTAATCAACCAACTGACAAATTAACCAATCAGCGACTGACCAATTAACCAACCATCTGACCAATTAATCAACCAACAACTGACCAATTAATCAATCAGCAACTGACCAATTAACCAATCAGCAACTGACCAATTAGCCAACCAGCAGCTGACCAATTAACCAATAAACTAACCGACCAATTAACCAATCAACAACTGACCAATTAATCAACCAACTGACCAATTAATCAACTAACTGACCAATTAACCAATCAGCAACTGACCAATTAACCAACCAACTGACCAATTAATCAACCAGCAACTGACCAATTACCAATCAACTGTCCAATTAACCAACTAAGCAACTTACCAATTAACCAGCCAACTGACCAATTAATCAACCAGCACCTGACCAAATAACCAAGTAATGACTAATTAACCAACCGAGCAACTGACCAATTACCAACCCAGCAACTGACCAATCAAGCAAACGACCAAAGCAGCATCACTGTTTAACATGATATGCAAAGCTAAAACTAACAAAACAATAACGAAACACTAACTAATTAATATCAAATAGTATACATAACAAAAATGTATATGCATATAATATAAACTTCTAAAATTGTTAGATAAAGAAACATTCAGGCCACATCGAGCAGATTAAACCATTCTTTTCCAAGTGTTTCCACAGGCCACATCGAGCAGATTAAACCGTTCTTTTCCAAGTGTTTCCTCTTCTACTCTGGCATGAAGAGCCTGAGCTACCACTAGGGTTTGTGGCATCTCCATGTCAACATCTCTGACTAATTGTTACATATATATCTATTATATTATCTGATATGATGATTAGGAAGAGGGCCATTAAGCTAAACAACAATCTCACAAACTGTAGGTATATTAGCACAATCAATCAATCATTAAATCAACACAGAATCTAGACCATCTCATAACAAGTCTTCCTAACCTTATAGTTCCTTTCATGTCTTTCCCACAATATGTTAAACCATAGTTTAATCACTGTAGGCATATTAATACAATCAACTAACTAATCAATTGAGCAACTGATCTCCATAACACAGCCTCTACACCTCCTCATGTCACAAACTAGTATCCGTTGCTCCTATTTGCATTTCCTTTCATATCTTTCCTACAGTAGGCTAAGATGTAATCTCACTACTGTTCGGTATATAAGCACAATCAATCAATCAACCAATTAATCAATTAAGCAACTGATCTCCGTCGCACAGGCTCTTATGTTTGCTCCCATTTGCAGTTCATTTAACATCTTTCCTACAGTTGGTTAAGCCCTAATCTCACTACTGTTGGTATATTATCACAATCGATCAATCATTAAACCAACACAGGATCTAAACCATACCATACCAAGTCCTCCTGTCCTTGCAGTTCCTTTCATGTCTTTCCCACATAATGTTAAGACAGTCTCACTAACATAGGCATACTAGCACAATCAATCATTAAATCAATCATTAAATCAATCATCACAACAGCACAGGAACTACGCCATCTCATGTCAAGTCCTCTTATCCGTTGCTCCCATTTGCATTTCCTTTCATGTTTTCCCCACAGTATGATAAGTCATAAACTTACTACTGTAGATATTTTAGCACAACCAATCAATCAACCAACTAATAAATTGAATAACTGATCCCCATTACACAGGACCTGCACCATCTCATGCCACAAGCATGTCCTTATTCCTTGCTTCCACTTACAATTCCTGTCACACAAAGATTCAAACCAATGTGTACAGTCTGTCCTCTAATCTTGGCTTCTTAACTCTCATTCTGTGAATGTCAATCAATATCTATGAATTTATTTCTAATGCCATTTCAAGGGTTCCCCAACAACAGCCTGACACAACACAACATACAAGATACTAAAATATTTTGCAAACTGTTCATCATTACAACATGAAGATTCCATGCCAAATGTACTAAAACATTTCCACTATCTAGGGTCAGTAAGATCATCATCATGTGATTCTAATTCTGAATATTTTTAGCTCTCCCTCTATTTTCGATGCCCTGTGGGTTCCAGAGAAAAGACCTTCCAGTTGTACTATGATCAGGTTTTCTCAATGTGTGCCCTGTCGAGTGCCAGCATTTTCTCCTCAACTAAGTAGAGCATGCATCAGACAGGCTACCTCACCTTGTAGAACACTTTAGATACAGAATCCAACCAGGCAGGAATAAGTCTACAAAGGCTTTGGCATGAGATCTTATTCTCCAATAGGAGATGAAAAGCAGAAGAAGAAATTAGAGGTATTAAGTAGCAGCCAGCAGTACAGAATGCGATGACTAAAATATCTATTTTGGCATAATCACACAGTATTTATTTATGTGAACAACTCAAACAAGTGAATCGTTTCAGCGGAAACCAAACCCAGACATCTACCACAGTTGCCAGGTGTGCAACCATACAACTGCAGAGATGCCTGTGCACTTCTAAAACAACATATGCAACACAGGGCACAGCTCAGGTGTAAACGCTAAACTACAACAAACACACTTCAGTTACTGACTACACAGATACAATAAAGCAACACATGCCAGTTTTGAAACAGGAAAATATGAAACGGTCATAACTTCTTTTAAAAAACAACTGTTTTCAGATTGGCTCAGCACAATTTGTTTAAATATAACAGTTATAACAGGTAGAAGTGATGATGTATGAGGGCAAAGCAGATCATATCAGCAACTTGGGAACTGGAAACAGATGAAGATCTTGGTTAGTCAACACCTGAAAATAGAAACAAATAAACAAATATGCAGATATCCTGCAGAAGATGCAGGGTAAAGAGAGCTGCTGATTCTTCCACCTCCCTCTTCTTCTTCTTCTTCTTTTGTTTTTCGTTAGCTTGAAATAGACTGTTATAAAACTAACATTATAAAACCACTCACTGACCATCATAAAACCACTCACCGACCATCATTATAAAACCACTCACCGACCATCATTATAAAACCACTCGCCGACCATCATTATAAAACCACTCACCGACCATCATTATAAAACCACTCACTGACCATCATTATAAAACCACTCACTGACCATCATTATAAAACCACTCACTGACCATCATTATAAAACCACTCACTGACCATCATTATAAAACCACTCAATGACGCAATTCATAATCCCGCATATCACATTTGAAACACAGCTGCGGGCGATTTGGCAGCAGACGGAACAGTACACCATTTCATTTCTCACTCTATACATTGACAATCATTATAAAATACAGCTCACAGTGTCGCTCCAAGCGCTTAACTAGTTAGCTGGGCAATGGAACCATAAAATCCACAGCTCACATTGTCACTCCAAGTAATGATGCATGTCTGTATTTGCTGTTGTTTGATATTCAGTGGCACAGGAATGGAGCATTATGGGGCGACCCTTTGCTGTGAAGTTGGAACTGCGACTAACGATTACAAAACAAGTCACTGACTGTCATTACAATATGTTCTTCCCCTACAAAAAGGACAAACATGTTATCTTTGGGAGCCGTGGTAGTGCAGTGGCTGGTCCGCTTGACTGCTGGCCTCATGGTCACATGTTCGATTCCCCTTAGAGGTAGAGATCTAGGTAAGTAAAGGTTGCCACTGTGCTTCTGACCACATCACATCACAAGTGTTGATTGGTCTATACATCACAAGTGTCAATTGATCTATACATCACAAGTGTCAATTGGTCCATACATCACAAGTGTCCATTGGTCTATACATCACAAGTGTCCATTGGTCTATACATCACAAGTGTCCATTGGTCTATACATCACAAGTGTCAATTGGTCCATACATCACAAGTGTTGATTGGTCTATACATCACAAGTGTCAATTGGTCCATACATCACACGATGTTGATTGGTCTATACATCACAAGTGTCGATTGGTCTATACATCACAAGTGTTGATTGGTCTATACATCACAAGTGTCAATTGGTCCATACATCACAAGTGTCCATTGGTCTATACATCACAAGTGTCCATTGGTCTATACATCACAAGTGTCCATTGGTCCATACATCACAAGTGTCCATTGGTCTATACATCACAAGTGTCCATTGGTCTATACATCACAAGTGTCCATTGGTCCATACATCACAAGTGTCCATTGGTCTATACATCACAAGTGTCCATTGGTCTATACATCACAAGTATCCATTGGTCTATACAACACAAGTGTCCATTGATCTATACATCACAAGTGTCCATTGGTCTATACATCACAAGTGTCCATTGGTCTATACATCACAAGTGTCCATTGATCTATACATCACAAGTGTCCATTGGTCATATATATCACAAGTGTCCATTGGTCTATACATCACAAGTGTCCATTGGTCTGTATATCACAAGTGTCCATTGGTCATAAATATCACAAGTGTCCATTGGTCTATACATCATAAGTGTCCATTGGTCTATACATCATAAGTGTCCATTGGTCTATACATCACAAGTGCCACTTGGTCTATACATCACAAGTGTCAATTGGTCCATACATCACAAATGTCCATTGGTCTATATATCACAAGTGTCAATTGATCTATACATCACAAGTGTTGATTAGTCTATACACCACAAGTGTCGATTGGTCTATATACCACAAGTGTCGATTGGTCTATACACCACAAGTGTTGATTGGTCTATACACCACAAATGTCGATTGGTCTATACACCACAAGTGTTGATTGGTCTATACATCACAAGTGTTGATTAGTCTATATACCACAAGTGTCGATTGGTCTATAAACCACAAGTGTCGATTGGTCTATACACCACAAGTGTCGATTGGTCTATACATCACAAATGTTGATTAGTCTATATACCACAAGTGTCGATTGGTCTATACATCACAAGTGTTGATTGGTCTATACAAATATGGAACCAGCACCATATACTTGGCATATGTCACAGCTGGGACCAGTTTACTACAACTACAGACTGTCTTCCACACAAACAACCCAACACTGATCACATCAATTACTTACACGGGGAAAGTTCATGCTAGTCTGAATTCTGTTCATAAGTGTGCGGAGACTGAGGAATAGAAAACAAAATGAGTTATTTGTAAAATCATTCTTGAACCAACAAGGTAAAATCACTCTTGAACAAAACAATATTATTTCCCCCATTACTAAATTTAATCAAATCAGTGCCAAATAAAAAAGTAGGTTGGACCAAACATGGTAAACAATCAAATGAACCAGTATTATTATGCAAATTTCCGTTCACTGAGCAATGCAATTGTGGAAGATATTACGGAACAAAACAAATAACATGATGACTCTTGTATGGCAATATGTCGACCTTCTGTACAAACGGGTGGTCATATATGGCATTATATTATCCTTTGGCATTGAATCCTGAGCTGATTAACAAATGCTAGCATGGGTAGCTACAGCCCACTACCATGGATGGCTCTGTCTAGAGCAGTGGTTCTCAACCGGTGGGGAAATCTCCCCCTCCTCCCCCCGGGAAATTTTAGGGTTTGGGGGGGGGGGGGGGGGGGGCGCTGGGGGCTGGCTGTTAAATTAATATTATTTCAAGGTCGCGTTAATACAAGAACAGATTATTTGATATTGTTTTCCCCTCCAAACTTTACGGTTCTGTACTTCTTACCCTTCTGAAATTCGTTTTATAACGTAAGTAGACCCGCAAATCACATTTTATGTAGACATCTAGACTTGTTCTAGTATGTGTTATTGAATTTAGCTTCCATTTTTATGTATACTGTGTGGGGGTGGGGGAATTTATAGAGAGGAAATATGAAAAGGGGGGGGGGGGAAATGACGTTCAAACATATGGTAAAAGGGTGCATGGGCCAACAAAGGTTGAGAACCACTGTTCTAGAGGAAGAAAACCAGACACAAATGCTTGCCGAAGTCGGACACACAAGGTCTCTTACTGGGTTAATCTTACACAACAGCACAAGGTCTCTTACTGGGTTAATCTTACACAACAACAATAATGTATGCATTATAAACAGCTCTCTCTCTTTACACAGATTACTTCCTTTACAGGTCTCTTACTGGATTAATCTTACACAACAATAATGTATGCATTATAAATAGTTCTCTCTCTTTACACAGATTACTTCCTTTACAGATCTCTTACTGGGTTAATCTTACACAACAGCAATAATAATGTATGCATTATAAACATTACTCTCTCTTTACATGGATTATCTCCTTCACAGAAGGTCTCTTACTGGGTTATTAATCTTACACAACAACAATAATAATATATGCATAATAAACATTTCTCTCTTTACATAGATTATTTCCTTTACAAATCTCTTACCAGGTTAATCATAAACAATAACAATAATGTATGCATTATAAACACATGGGAAATGTGCAAAAATCATTACTACATGACTAAACAATACTAATAATTATTATTCTAAGTTGCATAAAAATACTGAATAGCCATTGCAGGATGTTGTAAGCAAGCCAATTAGATTTTCTAGGCAATTCAGTAGTTTGCCACCACTTTCTGAACTAGTAAGGCTACGTTAAAATCCAAATGACTGGTGTGTGAAATGAACCCACACTTGGAGCTTACGCATTAACACACTCAGTGCCAAACAAAATGTATGTTTACTGGACACCTGGCTGCCTTGACAGATGGTAGTTTGTAAAATGGAGTTATACCTCTCCATAGCACAAAGCCTGGGCTGAATTTAGAGACCATGTGTTGCCCATGCAGCATGATCCCTCTCTCGGCCTGTCTAGTTTACTCCAGAGGAAAGGTAACACCAATACGTCTGGAACAAGACAAGCTGCAGAAGCTGCCGGATCAGCAAAGCAATGCTCTGAACTGTCCGCCTGTCTGTGGCTTCCATCCTAGACCAGTTGTCGACCAAGGCTTAGGGCCTGGTCTGCCCTGCCATGACATTTAGTCTTTAGGTTGCATTTCCTCGCACCAGGAGTAGGCTTGTACCCTCCCAATTGCACTCCTCCACCCGAAGCCGTTGGCACAATGTGGGGTGTCGAGCTTGGTGAGTGCTGCCCAACATTCGACGTTAACAGAAAGCACGTAGTACCATTTACAGTTACACGGTAGCTCAGTCAGAAATGTCCAGTGTGGTTGAACACACATGTCAATGTCCAGTGTGCTTGAACACATTTGGGAATGTCCAGTGTGGTTGAACACATTTGGGAACGTCCAGTGTGATTGACCACACATTAGAATGTCCAGTGTGCTTGAACACATTTGGGAATGTCCAGTGTGATTGACCACACATGGGAATGTCCAGTGTGATTGACCACACATGGGAATGTCCAGTGTGGTTGAACACATTTGGGAATGTCCAGTGTGATTGACCACACATGGGAATGTCCAGTGTGATTGACCACACATGGGAATGTCCAGTGTGGTTGAACACATTTGGGAATGTCCAGTGTGATTGACCACACATGGGAATGTCCAGTGTGGTTGAACACATTTGGAAACGTCCAGTGTGATTGACCACACATGGGGATGCCCAGTCTCACTGACCACACATGGGGATGTCCAGTGCGGTTGAACGCACATGGGAATGTCCAGTGTGATTGACCACACATGGGAATACCCAGTCTCACTGACCACACATGGGGATGCCCAGTCTCACTGACCACACAAGGGAATGTCCAATGTGATTAACCACACATGGGAATGTCCAGTGTGACTGACCACACAAGGGGATGCCCAGTCTCACTGACCACACATGGGAATGTCCAGTGCGGTTGAACACACATGGGAATGTCCAGTGTGATTGACCACACATGGGAATGTACAGTGCAGTTGAACACACATGGGAATGTCCAGTGCGGTTGAACACACATGGGAATGTCCAGTGTGATTGACCACACATGGGAATGCCCAGTCTCACTGACCACACATGGGGATGCCCAGTCTCACTGACCACACATGGGAATGTCCAGGGTGATTGACCACACATGGGAATGTCCAGTGTGGTTGAACACACATGGGAATGTCCAGGGTGATTGACCACACATGGGGATGCCCAGTCTCACTGACCACACATGGGAATGTCCAGGGTGATTGACCACACATTGGAATGTCCAGTGTGGTTGAACACACATGGGAATGTCCAGGGTGATTGACCACACATAGGAATGCCCAGTCTCACTGACCACAGATGGGAATTTCCAGTGTGGTTAAACACACATGGGATTGTCCAGTGTGGTTGAAGATACATGGGAATATCCAGTGTTGTTGAACATACATGGGAATGTCCAGTGTGGTTAAACACACATGGGAATGCCCAGCGTGGTTGAAGATACATAGGAATGTCCAGTGTGGTTAAACACACATAGGAATGTCCAGTGTGGTTAAACACACATAGGAATGTCCAGTGTGGTTAAACACACATAGGAATGTCCAGTGTGGTTAAACACACAAGGGAATGTCCAGTGTGGTTAAACATACAAGGGAATGTCCAGTGTGGTTAAACACACATAGGAATGTCCAGTGTGGTTAAACACACATGGGAATGTCCAGTGTGGTTAAACACACATAGGAATGTCCAGTGTGGTTAAACACACATAGGAATGTCCAGTGTGGTTAAACACACATGGGAATGTCCAGTGTAGTTAAACACACATGGGAATGTCCAGTGTGGTTAAACACACATGGGAATGTCCAGTGTCGTTGATCACACATGGGTATGCCCATGTGCAGTGACATTGTTCAACACAACATAGAAAGGTGTGACAATTCATTGATGTAAACTTCAATTTGACAATAGTGATTGACTGACAAATTATTCTGGGTTGCAACTTAACTTATTGCAAGACAAATCTAATTGATTTATTATTCTGCCTTGCAATTGAAAACTTGATGGTATCTGCATGATCGATCAATTATTTTACATTGCAGTTGAAAACTTGATGGTATAAGCTTGACCGATCAATTATTTTCCTTGCAACTGAAAACTTGATGGTATCAGCATGACTGATCAATTATTTTATCCTTGCAGTTGAAGCTTATTGCAGGACAGGCATTTCATGACATGTTGCAGCTGATCCAGTGACATCTGGGATTCCTTCCTTCAGCCCAATGCCATGCAGTGCTACATACAAGTGTTCATCTTTTGTTGTGCTGCTCCATAAAAAAAAATATTCCTTTCATCCTTTTCTCTATGACATATGGAATCTTCTTCTTTAGTTAGCTTGAAATTTGTCTATCTGCAATGTTGTCTGTTGCATGAATTTCACTGTCCTTTTTAGTTCACTCAGCTGATCCATAGAGTTTATCTTCCACTGTCGTCTCTCCAGGCCAGAAGGTTTGCCTGGATATGTTGTATTTTGGGCAGTCTTGGAGTATATATCTATACCAATCTTGCATTTTTTATACATGTGCTTGCATAATCGATTCTGCCCTGTTCTGAGGCACAGACTAATGTCTTGTTCTGGTCTGTCCATAAAGTGGTATTGGTGGCTTTCTGATTTATCTGATCATTCTTTTCTTTAGGTGGTATGTAACAGGCATATGAGGTTGTTCTTCTATCGTGCCTTCCTTACCTAGTCGACATACAAATCAACACTAGAAATTTTCACATAAAATGCAACAGAACTGAAGTAAACAAAATCACAATCTGTCAAAATTACAAACAATTTAGTTCAATCATGCCAGTTAACAAATAATAACACAGCCTCGGTTACCTGTTAAAGTTAAGGTATTACTTGTGAAAACATCAACAAGCATGACAATTATTGTGTTAAGGGTTTCAGAAATGAAAGAAAACATTTGTTTTATATGAGCAACAAACTTCATTACTGCTGTAAAAGGTCACAACAGAAAGATCAAATTCAAGAAACTATCAGGCTTGGAGAGCCAAAACTGCCAATGCCTGCTCCTGGTTGGTGAATCCTCTTCAGGAATTCCTGTGCAGTCGAAGGGCTATAAATTCTCTCCTCATCAATGTCTCAACACCTCATAAACCATGGCCATAGCGTGAATAAAGAAAAAGCATTTCATACACTGTATTTGACGAATGATAAACAACTGCTCAAATATAGTGAAGCATTATCAATTAGGCGTTTCTAGCCAGTTTTATGCAAACAGAAAAAGTTTGTGTTAAATATGAAATTACCGTGGGGAATAACAGATGCTTCACATCCGAACAATACCTGTGACTATGTGTTTTAAGTGTTTCAGCTAAAGTATTATTCGTTTATTCACTCCATATGATATATAACTCTCCAGTATGCACCTGACGAGATGCAGATCAATAAGCCAGGCAATAAATCGTGTAACATATTAATTGTGGCCTTATTTTAATTTCTTCTTCTTTGTTTCTCTCTTGAGGGAAGTGCATCACACCCAGTTATGCATCTCACAGATCAGTGTGTCTGACTTCGGCATACATTTGTGTCAGGCTTGCCTCCTCTAGACAGATTCCATCCCAAGTGACGTGCTCTATCTGCCCGTAGGAAGAATGTTTTAAATTTTCAATCTGACACATGGATGTTCAGTTAATCTGAGCCTTGAACAACGCATGCACTTATCAGAGTGAGGATAATGTCAGCTCTTTTCTCTCAGCCCGGTACCAAAGTACCAACATCATGAGGGCAGTGTTGCAGAGATGCCATTTCCCTCTTCAAGCCCAGAAACCAACAAAGTGTAATGGAACCTGACATTCGCAGAGAGGCATATAAAGATGAAACCAGGATTAGGCCTAGGACTGCCACGTTACCTTCATATCTTTAAGGCATTTCATTCTCAACAGATCCAGGGGGATCTGCTATAAGGGATGTTAAAAAGTTAGTTGTATATCCTTTACTGCACGCAGTAGTCAACCCCTGCATTTTTGTGTGTGGCTGTTTGTGATTTCTTGGCATGTAGTAGTTTGCCATAGCTTTCTGAATAACTGGCACACATACCATTGTATGAAAACCAATGCAAGGCAGTCTGCTGCTAAATCACCCATAGCTGTGTTTCGAACACGATATGCGGGATTATGAATTGCATTTGTATGCTCTTTGTCACAGAACCAGCTAC
This sequence comes from Cepaea nemoralis, assembly GCA_014155875.1. NCBI lineage: Eukaryota > Metazoa > Mollusca > Gastropoda > Stylommatophora > Helicidae > Cepaea > Cepaea nemoralis. The sequence goes on from JACEFZ010015182.1 coordinate 46,402, forward strand.
AATGGATGTACTTGACAGAACATAGCCAGACAAATATACAAGCAACCTGAGAATTATGCTGTCAAGAATTACTAGTACAGGAAAATAATCATGGGTTAAGTGTGAACCCAATGTTGCACAATCACTAAAGAACACCGCAGACACTTAAAAACCTCACCAAACCATGCAACTCTTAGTGAGGAGGACAAACATCCTAATAATTAATGTATGTCAATTGTTTTCTATTACCGACACTTCGGCAATTTAAGAAAACTACCACATCACACAAGTGAAGACTTTTAGTACGATTTGGGGAAATGTTAGGCCAGCAAAAAATATGTGTTAATACCATGTACAAACGGAAAACTGAAAACTTCAGGCTCCATGCTCAATAAGCTACGACGGGGATTCAGGGGATTTAAGTTCACTCCATGCTGGACAAAACTCCATCAGTTACCTCCTCCTGGTAATCACTCATCGCCTCCACGGCGCCGCCTAGTCCTTCTTGCTGCACGATCGTCCTCCTCAGCTGGTGCGGGTGCTTCTTGCTCTTTCTCTCTCTCTTCACGTCGTCGTCGTCTCCGTGCCTCTCTGTCATCTTCTTCTACAGGAGCAGCATCTTCTTTTTCCTTCTCCTCTCTTCTCCGTCGCCTCCTTGTTTCTCTGTCATCCTCCTCAGAAACCTTCTCCTCTGGCGCTGGTACTGCTTCTTTTTTCTCTTCCTCCTCTGTCTTTTTGCTGGAATCTTCTTTAGCAGCCACAGGAGTTTCTTCCTCCTCTTCCTGCGCCCTTCTCCTTCTACGTCGAGCAAAACTTGCAGCCGCATCATCATCATCTTTCTTTTCACTCACTGCATCTACACTCTTAATCTCTTCTTTGTCTTCAGATTTCACTTCATTTGTTTTCTCGTCTTCTTTACTTTTAATGTCTTTCTGTTCTGCTTCATCTTTCTTTTTCTTCAGCTCTTCTTTGTCTTCAGATTTCACTTCATCTGTTTTCTCGTCTTCTTTACTTTTAATGTCTTTCTGTTCTGCTTCATCTTTCTTTTTCTTCAGCTCTTCTTCTTCCTGAATTATCTTTTCTTTTTCTTTCTCTTCTTCTTTCTGCCTTTCTTGATCTTTATTTTCTGTCTCTATTTTGTCATTAGTTTTTTCTTCTACTCCAAGACTTAACTGCTCCTCGTCATCTTCCTTTGGCTTTCTGAAACGCCGCCTCGAGACTGGCGGTGTTTCCTCTTTTTCCACAGGTTCCTCACTCTTTTTTGTACTTTCTTTTTTATCTTCAGTTTCCTCTTTCTTCTCTAGGCTACTTACGTCTTGCTCTTCTTCCTCATCTTCATATGGCTTCTTGAAGCGATTTTTGAAACCAGATGCAGTCTCTTCCGTCTTACTTTCCTCTTTCTTCACTTCCTCATTTGCTCGTTCTTTTTTTTCTTGTTTTGTGCCCTCCTCACTCTCTTTCTGTTCAATGCTACTAAGGTCAAGTCCTTCCTCCTCATCATCAAATGGTTTTTTGAACCTCTTCTTCAAAGCTGTAGAATCTTCACTCTTCTTATCCTCTTTCTTATCATCTGTCGTGTCCTTTTTCGTATCCTCTTTCTTTTCTTCCTTCTTACCCTCCTCTTCTTTACCAACTGAACTAAGATCAAAACCATCCTCCTCATCATCTAATGCTTTTTTGAACCTGTTTTTAAAAGCTGTAGAATCTTCACTCTTCTGATCCTCTTTCTTATCATCTTCTGTGTCCTTTTTCGTACCCTCCTCTTCTTTCTTTTCTTCCTTCTTAACCTCCTCTTCTTTATCAACTGAACTAAGATCAAATCCGTCATCCTCATCATATTCTTTCTTGAACCTATTCTTGAAAGATGTGGCTGTTTCTTCATTTTTCTTCTCATCTTCAAGTTTCTTCTCTTCATTATTTTCTTCTGAAGCTCCAAAATCGAACCCTTCCTCTTCCTCCTCTTCATGAGCTTTTTTGAATCTTTTCTTGAAAGCTGATGCAAGATCTTCTTTCTCTACTTCATCTTTTTTCTTGTCCTCCTGTTTCTTTCCCTCTTCCTTCTGTTGTGTTTTCTTTTCGTCTTCCTCCTCTTTCTTTTCCCCTCCCTTCTTGGTTTCTTTTTCTTCTTCTTTTTTATCTTCTTTCTTTTCTTCCTCATTTTCTTCACTAAAGTCTAATCCATCCTCTTCTTCATCTGTCTCCTTCTTAAATCTATTTTTCAATCCTGCGGCAGGTGCTTCTTTCTTTTCTTCTTTTTTCGCTTCTTTATTTTCTTCTTTTTCCTCTTCATTCTTGTCTTCTTTTTCCTCTTCTTTCTTGTCTTCATTTTCCTCATCTTTCTTGTCTTCTTTTTCCTCTTCTTTCTTGTCTTCAAAGACACCAAAGTCTAATCCATCCTCTTCCTCATCTTCAACCTTCTTGAATCTATTCTTGAAAGCTGCTGCGGGTTCTTCTTTCTTCTCCTCTTCTTTCTTTTCCTCGAAGGCACCAAAGTCTATTCCTTCCTCCTCTTCATCTTCAACCTTCTTGAATCTTTTTTTGAGAGCCGCTGCAGGATTGTCTTTTTCTTCTTCTTTCTTCTCATCTTCTTTCCCCTCTTCTTCCTCCTTTTCTTCTTTCTTCTCTATGTCCTCACCTTCCTCACCACCTTCTTTCTTTTCCACGTCTTCTTTCTTTTCACCTTCCTCTCCTTCTTTCTCTTCTGCTCCCTCTGTTTCATCTGCAACTTCCTTGTCCTTCTCAGACTGGATAATGTTTAAAATAAAAAGAAAAAGAAATACATATGTACATATAAGTGGTCATCAAAAACAACTACAAAATAATGAAAGTAATGAAATGTGACTTATTACCATGTTTACCACTGTGTGTTTCATAATATGTGATTACATTTTACAAATGTTTATTATTTATTTTGATATCTCAATTTAATTTTACTGAGAGAGAGAGAGAGAGAGAGAGAGAGAGAGAGAGAGAGAGAGAGAGAGAGAGAGAGAGAGAGAGAGAGAGAGATGGAGGAGAGAGAGAGAGAGAGAGAGAGAGAGAGAGAGAGAGAGAGAGAGAGAGAGAGAGAGAGAGAGAGAGAGAGAGAGAGAGAGAGAGAGAGAGAGAGATTTTTCCAGGTCAAATAACATCAAAGAGAAAAACAATAGTGACAAGGAAAGGCCAATGCAGGTCTGCAAGGCGTGTGTTCTTAAACATCTGGTGTGCTAATGCCCTTACACCGGATAGCTGGACTAAAATGTTGACCTGTCGTCCTTGACTTGGGGACGTAAATTACAAGAACCTCTGAAGTCAGAGTGGGTTCGCCTGATGGCGAGGGACACTGTTAATAGGGAAAGCTAATCCACACGCAAAATTCAGTCCATCACTACTATAAATAGTAGTTATGGACTACGCTTGAGTTCAAAGTGAGTGAGCGCCAAAAAAAAAAGGCCAAGGTTATTCCATGAAAGATATAGCTGATGGTACCAGCAGTTGAAAGGTTAAAATGTCAAGTACACTTGTAGATGCCTTAATGCCCCCTGGGGCATATGGTGCTTGACCCAGACAGTAATAGACCAATCGGCGCTCATATGGGTCCTGTGGTCAGTATCACATTGGCCGCCTTTACTTCTCCCGACATTTCCGGAGACCCATTTTAGGTTGGGTCGATGCAGAAACCCAGGTCAATTTTGTCAATCCACAATTATGAGGATTCAAACCATTAACATGGGTCGGCAGGCGAGTGTCTAGCCACTATGTTACCATGACTCCCAGACTTGCCATAAATGTATGAAATGTCAGATCAAAACATATGATAGATCATGGCTGGCATAACAGTTGGGGTGACAAATGTCACACCAAAACATATGACATAACAGTTGGGGTGACAAATGTCAGACCAAAACATATGACAGATCATGGCTGGCATAACAGTTGGGGTGACAAATGTCACACCAAAACATATGACATAACAGTTGGGGTAACAAATGTCACACCAAAACATATGACAGATCACGGCTGGTATAACAGTTGGGGTGCCAAATGTCAGACCCAAAACATGACAGATCATGGCTGGTATAACAGTTGGGGTAACAAATGTCACACCAAAACATATGACATAACAGTTGGAGTGACAAATGTCACACCAAAACATATGACAGATCACAGCTGGTATAACAGTTGGGGTGCCAAATGTCAGACCCAAAACATATGACATAACAGTTGGGGTGACAAATGTCAGACCAAAACATATGACAGATCACGGCTGGTATAACAGTTGGGGTGCCAAATGTCAGACCCAAAACATATGACATAACAGTTGGAGTGACAAATGTCACACCAAAACATATGACAGATCACGGCTGGTATAACAGTTGGGGTGCCAAATGTCAGACCCAAAACATATGACATAACAGTTGGAGTGACAAATGTCAGACCAAAACATATGACAGATCACGGCTGGTATAACAGTTGGGGTGCCAAATGTCAGACCCAAAACATATGACATAACAGTTGGGGTGACAAATGTCAGACCAAAACATATGACAGATCACGGCTGGTATAACAGGCCGGGTGACCAGTCCCCTTCCCTAGTCCTTGCAGAAACTTCTGGAAAATATCTATACCCATTTTCAAGACAGGGTTGATTCCACAGCATACAGGTATGAACAACTCTAGGATCTGAGCTCTGAACACTGCTTTGGCAAGCAAATACACCAAACATTACGGCTCGTAAGTCAACTCTTAGTATGTGCACTTATAAGTTAGTTGCATGTCCTTTACAGAACACAGCAGTCAATCCCAGCATTTACTGACTCTGTGATTTACTAGGTAATTTAGTTCAGTAGTTTGCCATTGCTCTCTGAACAGCCGATGCCTCATACCATCAAAAACTCAGCAGAGTGGACTGCTTCCACATTACTGGCAGCTGACTTCGAAGACTCGACTCAGCATGTCAGGGAACTGTGAAACTGTGTTTCACTATCCTCAATGCCAGAACGCCGGTTATGCGCTTATAAGTCCTATTTTGAAATAATGCATTTTGGGAAACAAAAAGTTAAGCACCACTTTTGTCGACACGCTGAGCTTAACTTTAAAAGTACACAGATGTGATAAACATTGCATGCATTACAAAAAAGAACATGCAAATTTCAATTGAATACTTCATAAACTTTGGTAAATAATTGACATAAGAAATACATAAAACAAACCAATTATGTGTAAACCATTTAAGTGGTTCCTATAGGTTGATCATCACACAATGTTCAGATTTAATGGTAGGTTAAATGTCCCGGTTAATATTGATGATAATGTTAATTGACACAATGTTGATGGTAGCTGTGGTTAATGTTGATGATCATGTTAATTGTTGCAATTTTAATGTTAGCTCTGGTTAATATTGATGATCATGTTAACTGATGCAACTGTAATGTTAGCTCCGCTTAATATTGATGATAATGTTAACTGATGTAATTTGGATGATAGCTCTGGTTAATACTGATGATAATGTTAACTGAAATATTCTTTATTGCGCTGATTAGTGTTAATGATGATGTTAACTGAAGTATTGTTGATTTTAGCCTCGATTAATACTGATGATATTGTTAACTGAAATACTGATTAAGGTAGCTCCAATTAATGTTGATAATAATGTTAACCAACATATTGTTGATTATTGCACTGGTTAATACTATAATGATAAAATTAACTGAAATATTGTTGACTGTAGTTCCCGTTATTACTGATAATAATGTTAACGGAAACATTTTTATTGTATCCCCCATTAATACTGATAATAATGTTAACTAAAATATTGTTGATGATAGCACCCATTAATACTAATAATAATGTTAACTGATACAATGTTGATGGCAGCACAGCTTAAAGTTGGAGATAATGCAAACGGGCGCTAAGCACTGATAAATATGGATAATGATAATTGTTAAAAGAAGAAATATTAATGCTAGCTGCAATGAATACTGAATAAAGTGTTAACTGATGAAAATGTGATGGTAGTAGTAAAATAAACATCACATTCACTACACACTACTATTGTACACAGCTCTACCTGATCCACTTTCTCTGTGCCTTCCTCTTCCTCCTAAAGTTTATAACGGAGATAGTGAATGAAAGTAATAGAATAAAGTATCTTTCATTCATATTAACCATACAGAAATGTATATTTTATACACATTAAATATGAGAATTATAAGCATGGAACTAGTGAAAATGGAATCATAAAGTCTCTGTGAGGTACAGTAAATGAATTTGTACTTGTTATTCCTTCTCCAGGTATCAACGTATGTTTTTGTGGCATTTTGCACTGCCATATCTTTTTGCTGTCAGGATATTTTTAACTTGAAAAGACCACATACAAATATATCTAACTTGAAAAGACCATGTACAAATCTTGCCAACTTGAAAAGATCACGTACAAATCTCAGCGTAAAAAAAAAAGTAAAGGATCTGTTTGCACGCCCTGAGATATACTGGTTATTCGGAACCAGTCCAATATTTGTGTAGACCAACCGGTACCTGGTTGGTGATGGGGTCAATATCACTCTAACTGCCTTTACTTCCCACGACATTTCCTGGCGTCCATTCAAAGCTGGGGCGACCTTGAAGCTCAGGTAAGTTTTTAAAATCCACCTCAAAGGGATCTGAACACAAGACCACGAAGCCGGTAGGCATGTATGCTAGTCACTATGGTACAACAGTATCCAAGTATAGTATTACTAAGCTTATTTATAAAATATATCAAATATACAGAAGAATATGTCGATTTCATGGAAACAAAAACAATCAAATACAGAGGTTCTAGAAAAAGTAGTAATGAAAAGGAAGTTGATGAATGAAATAGAAATGAGGCAAGTGAAATATTTAGGCAACAATAAAAGGCATAACTCTCTTATAAAAACCATAGTAGAGGGTAAGGGTGAAGGCAAATCAAATCAAATCAACTTTATTTTAAAAGAGTAACAAATTGGGCACGCAGGCCCGTCTTACGTTCGGCCCTTCCAATCACTCGTCTTTCGTTCATCAAGAGCATTATACATTTACATAGGAAGAAAGATAAACATTGTGAAATGAATGTTGTAAACATAATCAAGACAAATTACCATGTTATGAGGCTCATCTCCCGCCTACCCATACATCACCCCACCCATACACACAACCCCACCTACCCACACACACCCAGGGACACATACATACCCCACCAACCAACCCATCCCCCTCCTACACATCCCCCACCCACACACACTGCCCTCACCTGTTCCCCCAACCAAAACACATTCGCCACCCACAAACATCCCCCACCAACCCACACATACCACGCCCACCCACATACACATCCTAACCCACACATCCTCTCCCCCACCCACACCTCCAACCACCCATCCCCCAGCCACATCTCCATCGACCACATATTCCCCACCCACGCACACACATCCCCCACCAACCCACACATCGCAAATCCACTCACACATCCCCAAACCATACACACACATTCCCACCAACTGACATCTCCCTACCCCGACACACACACATCTCCCTAACCACCTATACATCCCCAATCCACTCACACACACCCCACCACCCTCACATACATCCTCCACCCACCCACACATGCCCTAACCCAATCCCCCATCACACACACCCCCACCCGCACATCACATACATCCTCTACCACGCAATATTCCCAACCCACACACCGCACACATATCCCTCACCAACACATCCCACACTCACATACCACCATGCATCCCCACCTACACACCATACACATATCCCACACCCACATACCACACAATATTCCCACCCACACCCACACAGATACCCTTACCCATCCAACCCACATACCCCCACCCACACACATACCCCACCAACACAATATCCCCAACCAACACACCATGCACCTCTCCCCACCCACACATGCATTTCCCACCCATCCACCAACACTCACTCACGCACACATCCTCCACTACGCACCTACACACCTCCCACCCACCCCCAACCAAACATCTCTCGATCACAATACCCCATCCCACACACATCCTCCATCCACTCACGCATCCCACCCCGACACATACACATCCCTCACCCACCTACACATCCCTAAGCCACTCATACACCCCCACGCACACATTCTCCATCCACGCACACATCTCCCACCCAAACACCCCCACCACCCACACATACTTCTGCCAACCACCAGACACCCCCTACTCGCCCACACATATCCCCCACCCATACACACATTCCCCGCACCAACCACACACATCCCCCACACCACAAACTATCCCCCACCCACACACATATCCTCACCCATACCACCACAAACATACCTCCCATCCGCACATCCCCCACCAACACACCGCACACATATCCCAAACCCACACACCATACACTTTTCCCCACCCGCCCTTACATCCCCAATCCACCCACACAACCCTGCCACCCACACATACTTCCCCAAACACTCCACACATCTCCACCCACCCACACATATCCCCCACCCAAACACACATCCCCCGCACCCGTCCCATACACATATCCGCCACCCATACACACATCCCCCACACCCATTCCCACACCCCTACTTTCACCCCCACACATCCCACCAACACCCACAAATATCACTACCCACCAACACCCACACACCTCAACCCATCCAAATGCATACCCCCACCCACATTCCCCCACCCACACATCCCTACCCACACATATCCCCACACTCACACACATCCTCCACACACACTCACATCTAGACACATACAAAATGCCTCACATGAGCATTGAAACTAGTATGAACAAACTCCCACACTTTACTCACACACATACACTGACAATTGTCGTGAGCAACTGACAATTGTCGTGAGCAGTCTCATAAAAATGTTAAACATGGAGAAAAATGCATACATAAACAGTGTGTGAAGTAAAAAAAGTGATGCTCCCACCCACCCACACACACACACACATTCTGTCTCTCACTCACACTCACTCAAATGCAAGCGAGTAAGAGGTAGACAGAACTTGGAAGATAACATCAATAGATGGATGAACATCAGTCTGACAGAATGTACAATCAAGACATGATGTAGACAGTGTTGGAGATCCATTGCAGCCAACCTTTATTGTGGAGTCGGCACCTGATCGATTGATTTATCACATATAATTACTTACTAAATTTTCTTTATATAACACAGTGAACTTTAACCTAAACTAATTTTACAGCACAAGTACAGTATCACTAAGCTTACTTTACAGCACCAGTGCCTTGCCGGCTGGCGTGGGCAATCATGCCTCTTCACAAACTGCTATCTCCAATGGTATGGATCAATTTGTGTGTTGGCACCATCAAAATGGCCAGATTGCTCATTTTGGCTGCCCAATTAATTTTCAGCATTCTTCTATATAAAACCACATCTCATGGCTTCCGGGGATTTTTTTGCCTGTTTACTAATTGTCCAGGTTTTGTAGTCGCATGGTAAAATTGGTTCTAAGTAACACGTGAGAACTCTTTATCTACATAGTAATTTAGTAATAGTGTAAAAAAAAGAACTTTCCCTTAATCTCAATGAAACAGAACCAATGGTTATATCACAGAAAAAAGGCGAGACCAAAATGTGATATAACAATAGAAGAGGAAATACTTAACCAAAATGATAAATGTAAAAACCTGGGAGAAATTATAACATCAGATGGAAGATATGTGATGGAGGCTAAGAGCAGAAAAGGCCAACCAGAAGATGTATTTAAGAAAATGAAAATTATCTTAAACAATAAGTCAGTACCTCAGAAGTCGGAGTGGGTTTGCCTGAAGGCCAGGGACATTGGTAATAGGGAAAGCTAATCCACACGCAAAAATAATTCCAGTGCTATTAAAGGTAGTAGCCGTGTATGGACTACACTTGAGTTCAAAGGCGAGAAAAAAAAAGGAAAAAAAAAACCACACCTACCCGCCCGCGCGCACGCACACACACAAACGAATAAGTCAGTAATGTTGAATATCAAAAAGAGAGTAATGGTATGTTATACTGTTCAGTTGTATGGCAGTGAATAATTAAACATGAATAAACGAATTAGGAAGAGCTTGGAGGCAACAGAGATGTGGTTCATGACATGAATGTTGCAAAAACCTTGGACTGTCAGAGTAACTAACAATGCTTGCCTGGAAGAGGCTAATGAGAGTAGAGCATTATATATGACTTCAATAAAGAGACAAACAGCATTCTTTGGAAAACATTGTCATAACTAGAAAAATCAACTGTAGAATAGGCATGGACAGACCAAGAGAAATGATACTAGATGGACTGAGACGGTGGCATGTAGGAATACCATCAACAGAGTTGATCAGGAAAACCAAAGACAGAGATCTGTGGAGACACACACATGTCTAAGCCAGCTGGCAGGGCACATTATGATGATGAGCTTGATGTGCGTATTCAGTTTATTTCTGAGTGCAAAATAACTTAGGTCAAGTACTTTATAAGTGTTCAAGTGCTTTATAAGTGTGCAACAGACTCGACACAGTTAGATGTTTACTAGGCTTAGATATACTCTTATGCCAGGTGCTATGACAATCTGCTACTTACTCCTGTGATTACGACTGCAGCTTTGGATGTCTTGTTTGGGTTTTCTAATTTGAGAAATTCATAAAGCTGGTCCCACTCTAATGACTCGGCAAACTTCTCATAGTCCTGTTAACAGTAACAATGAAGCATGTTAACAGATACTGCACACATGACTTTTATTTGTGCAAATATAATAAAGTTAGTAGCATGTTCTTTATAGTGACTGAATGTCCTAACAAACGGTAGTTTGTTACACTATGCTTCAAACAAGGCATAATAACGAATTATACCTCTCCATAGCACATCGCCTGGACTGAACTGTAGAGACCATGTGTTGATCCATCTCTTGGGCCTGCCTAGCTTACTCCAGAGGAAAGGTAACACCAATACGTCTGGAACAAGACAAGCTACAGAAGCTACTGGATCAACAAAGCAATGCTATAACTGTCCGCCTGTGGGAACTCCGATCCTAGACCAGTTGCCAAGCAAAGCTTAGGGCCTGGTCTGCCCTGCCATGACATTTAGTCTTTAGGTTGCATTTCCTTGCCCTAGGCTTGTACCCTTCCAATTGCGCTCCTCCGCACGAAGCCATTGGCACACTGTGAGGGGTCGGGTTTGGTGAGCGCCGCCCAACATTTGGCGCTAACAGAAAGCAGGTAGTACCGTCTACTGTTGTACAGTAGCTCAGTCATATCTGACTAAGACCTGACACTGATTCTTTACAGGATGTCGCAATCAATCCCAGCATTTTTGGCTGTTTGTGATTTACCAGGCAACTATTACGTTCAGTAGTTTGCAAGTGCTTTCTGAATAACTGACGCTCATACCATCACAATCAACACAAATGGTCTGCTTCCAAATCATCTGCAATATCAACATATCATATCTCTCTCTCTCGATGGGTAGAGGATATGTGGTAGAGGATATGTGGGTGGGTGAGTGTGTGTAGGTTAGGAGATGGTGGGGGATGTTTGTATGGGTGGGCTCGGGGTCTGTGAGTGGGCTGGGGGAGATGGGAGATTATGTGGGTGGGTGCGGAATTTGTGTTTGGGTAGGTGCGGGATATGTGAGATGGCGGGGAGATGTGTGTGTGTGCTTGGGGGATGTGTGGTTGAGGGATGTGCGTTTGGCTGGGTGGTTGGATGTGTGTGGGTGGAGGAGGATATGTGGGTGGGTGATTGTTGGTGGGTAATGGGATGGGTGGAGGATATGTGAGTGGGATGGGAGATGTGTTTATGTGGGGGATGTGTGGGTTGGGAAATGTATGTATGCTTGGGGTGTGGGTGGATAGGATGTGTGGTTGGTGGGAGTGTGTGTGGGTGGGGAGATGTGTAGGTGTGGGGATGTGGTGGATGGTTGGTGGAATGTACGTGTGCCTGGGTGTGTGTGGTTGGGTGGGGAATGTGTGGGTGAATGCGGGATGTGTGGGTGGGTGGTGGATGTGTCTCATAACATGGTATTATGCATTGTTTTTGTTTACAAAATTCATTTGACAATGTTTTTCCTATGCACTATTGATGAACAAAAGATGGGTGATTGGAAGGGCTGAATGTAAGACGGGCCTGCGTGCCCAATTTGTTACCCTTTGAAAATAAAGTCCGTTCGTTCGTTCTCTGATAATATATCCCCATACATACATAAAGCAAAGAAAGTATACGTGTACACACGTGTGCACAGAGAGAGAGAGAGACAGAGAGAGAGACACACACACACAGAGAGAGAAGACACACACAAACACACACAGATGCACATAAAGAAATACAGAAAGATATACAGAGAGAGACACAGAGAGAAACAGAGAGACAGACACACACACAGACAAAGAGAGACAGAGACACACAACAGAAAGAGATCAAGAGAGAGAGAGAGATCAAGAGAGAGATCAAGAGAGAGAGAGAGAGAGAGAGAGAGAGAGAGAGAGAGAGAGAGAGAGAGAGAGAGAGAGAGAGAGAGAGAGACACACAGAGAGAAACAGAGAGACAGACACACACACAGACAGAGAGAGACAGAGAGACACAACAGAAAGAGATCAAGAGAGAGACAGACAGACAGACAGACAAACAGAGAGGGACACACCACACACACCCACATATATACAGACAAACAGTCGGACCTGTGAATGCCATTTTCACTTTCATGTGAAAACTCACCCCACAATATTCATCACCATTGAAAACTTGCGGAGGAGTTGGCTTCTGGCCGGCCTTCTTGGGTTTACTGTTGGAATGCATGAACTTGAGCTGTTCATCGTTGCGAGGGTCAAGGACATCTATGCACTCATGTTCAATGTGAAGGGCATTCAGAATATCCAATATATGCAGCTGTTTCTTTCTCACCTAATAATAAAATAAAATAATAAAAAATATTTATTACTATCTCAAAGGACGACTAGTATCATACATTTCCGGCTTGAACCCGGGACCTCCAGCACTCGAAGCAGACACCATACCTCGAGACCACTCAGCCCCCTATGTTAAACATAGATGCATGTCCTTTACAGGATGCCGCAATCAACTCCAGCATTTGTTGCCTGATAGTGATTTTCTAGGCATTGCTACATTCAGTAGTTTGCTGATTTTCTGAATGGAAAATGCTTTCTTTATGGCAGTGAAGCCTGGAGAAATTACTCACACCAAGAGAAATGTTTAAACAGCTTTCATATGCGGTGTCTGCGAAGAATACTTGTTATTAAGTGGCAAGACAAAATCACAAATACTGAAGTATTGGAAAGATCAGGTTGTGTGCCATGCTCAGTCTTCGTAGACTTAGATGGATAGGACATGTTAGGAGAATTTATGATGGTAGAATACCAAAGGACATCTTTTTTGGTGAATTACAGGTGGGTAAGAGATCTCAGGGTCGGCCTCTACTACGATATAAAGATGTGTGTAAGCGGGACATGATTTACACAGGCATTGATAATGCACATTGGAAGGAAGTCGCCGCTGAAAGTATTGTATGGAGGGCAAATATCAGAAATGGAATAAAGACAAAAGAGAAAATTATTGCAGATAGAGTCACACACCAGAGTGTGTGAGATGTAAGATGGTGCATGACCATGTGTCACATGCATCCACTGTGGACGAATTGGCCTTAACAGTCACATTCGCCACCACCATAGGTTGTAATTAAGCCTTTTTGAAGCACAATGTAACAAACTATCGTCTGTCAAGACAGCAAGGTGCCAATGAATGGATGCTCACAGCAATGCGAAAATCAATTTGATATATTGCCAGACTGCCTGCAGCTAACTTTGAACCCAACATATCGGGATAATGAAACTGCGTTCATTACCCCTAGGCAACAAATAAACATAAGGTTGTTCATTTTGCATGTCTACTTGTACACAAAGGTCAGGGTTGTCCTACAACAGATATTGCCATTGAGTGAAGCATGAGTCCACATATTCTGCTAATGGCACCTTGCTGTCTTGACAGATGATAGTTTGTTACACTGTACTTCAAAGATAGCACAAAGCCTGGGCTGAACAGTAGAGACCATGTGTTGCCCATGCTGCATGATCCCTCTCTCAGCCTGTCTAGTTTACTCCAGAGGAGATGTAAACCAATACATCTGGAACAAGACAAGCTGCCAGATCAGCTAACAATGCTCTAACTGTCCGCCTGTCGAAGCTTCCAACCTAGACCAGTTTCCAACCAAGGCTTAAGGCCTGGTCTGCCCTGTCACAACATTTAGTCTTTAGATTGCATTTCCTCACACCAGGATAAGGTTTGTATCCTCCCAATTGCGCTCCTCTGCCCGAAGCCGTTGGCACAATATGGGGTGTCGGGTGCGCAGCCCAACATTCGGCGCTAACAGAAAGCAGGTAGTACCGCCTACTGTCATACAATAGCTCAGTCATATAGTTTAGTTTAGTCGATGGATCAACATCACAGCACACGGGTGTAACCCATAAGTGCTCTGTTCTCCTCCTAACTCAAACCTGAGTTTGGAGAAACTCAGCTCAGTGCACGAACTCTGTAGTACTGGCGAGGATCCCGAAAATACTTTGGGTAGATTTTTAACTCAAAATTTTGCCCGGGCAGCGCCGTAAGGCTACTCTTTTTTGATTTCCAATTGCCAAGGGATTTTTTACATGCACAACAAAACACACGGGCGTCTGATCTTACTACCCAGAGACCAGAGGAAATTTTATTACTAGAAGTCCACGTAAAAAAAATCCCGGTCCTCGCCGGGGCTTGAACCCGGGACCTCCAGCACTTGAGACGGACACCATACCTCGAGACAACGCAGCCCTCTAGCTCAGTCATATCTAACTAAGACCTGACACTTTCACATATTCTAGACCATGGCATAATGAAGTGAGATTGACAGTTCAATTCCTTACAGACAATTCTCAGAAAGTTGTACTAATTTCATATGACTGGGTCAACGTCAGTCATATCAATAAAAAAAAATAATCCTGCCACTATTGGAGATTGAAACCAAACTATTATACCACCATAGCTATTGTTCTCACATACGATGAGCTACACACAAAAGTAAAGTTACCCCATTTACAAGCTTATCTTCTTCTAATCTTACTTCTGTTCTTTCTACCCGTATTCTACCACTTCTTTGTCTTCTTCATGGGTGGAGGGTAAAATTTCTACAAAAAGGATGGTATACTTTCTCTTGATCCTGGGCCAATGTATTGAACATCTTGCATTGTCAGAAAAGGGCAACAAGCTAGGAGGACCCATATGTGGTTGTATGCATAAACATATCTCATAGCAGTTGGAAACTGAAAAGACTGACAAATAGACTGATACTTGGGTGAAATGTATAACTGGCAACAAAATATTTATAGTAAATGATTCTGGCATACACAAATTTATATCCTCGCCAATGCTTTGTGCTAAGATTCTCCTTGTGTGGTCTATGAAGGAGACTGAGCACTTATGAATGATAGGGGTATCATCTGTGTGGTATGAACTTGATCCTTTTCTGTGTCACTATAACTAGGTATGCTAGCCATGCCGTGACACGAACTGAAAACGGAAGTGATATACCGCGCCAGCCTGGCCTGATCCATTGTGTCCCCAAATATGCCTACGTAAAGACCATTCATGCTTACATCATTCAACAATTCAAATATCACGTGACAATAACAAACGCCATCTTAGGTTCTGCAGAACAGGTTAGTCTAACATTCTATGCATAGGGGTTGGTTAAAATTATCACGACCTTTTAAATAAATTTAATTATTTGGCAAAAACGTAAAAATTTTTATTTTCTAGAGCCTCTTTACTTAATTTTACCATATTTTTAGATGGATATTCCAATTCTGCACCCATTTTTACATATATCTGGAGAGTTTCAATGTGGATATCACTTGATATGTCGTTAAAAAAATAATTTCTGTGGATGTTGTTTAGTTTAGTTATTTCGGCTTTGTGAATGGGAATTCAAGATGGCGGCCAACGCGAATATCGATCGGAATAGGCTCAAAACATGCAATTTGAACTCAATCAATCAATCATGTGCCATGCCGGAAAGCGTGGGCGGTCATGACTCGCCATTTCACTCGATCACCAGTGTCGTGGATCAGCTCAGTGTTCCTGTCTCGTCCATGCCATGTGGCCAAGCCATCCAGGTATTTTCCTCTCGGTCTTCCTCTTGGTCTGTTCCCCTCGATCTTGCCAGTTGTCACTAAGTTCTCCAACACATTTCTTCTCATAACATGTCCAAAAAATTTTGACTGTCTACGTCTAATTTCTCTAATCAGTCTACGATGTTCATTTGTCTCCTGTAGTACTTGATCATTGGTTTTTCTGTCTGTCCATGGTATTCTTTGCATTTTCCTCAGAAACCACATTTCTGCAGCCATCAGATGCTTTTCAGCTTGACTGCTCATTGTCCAAGTTTCACATCCATACAAAAGAACAGGCTCTATGTATCCCCTCAACACTCTTTTTCTCGTTTCAATTGACATCTTTTTATTGGTCAGAATGTTTTTCATCTTGCTAAAGGCTACTTTCGCCATGGCGATTCTTGTTCTAATCTCTTCAAGGCATCTCCCATCAGATGTTATAACTGTTCCAAGATAATTGTACCGATTCACTTGTTGAAGAATATTTCCATTTACTTGTATATTACATTGTGGCACTTCTTCCTTCCTACTGACGACCATAACCTGAGTCTTTTTACAATTTAATTCTAACCCCAGTTGCTCACTGTGTACAACAACCGCATCTACTAATTGTTGCAGGTCCTGCGCATTGTCTGCAATTAATACTGTATCATCTGCATATCTAATGTTATTGATGTTTCGTCCTCCAATACTGATTCCATTTATATCCTCTACATTTCTGAAAATATTTTCACTGTAAAGGGAAAAAAGATCTGGAGACATCACACATCTCTGCCTAACACCTCTCTTAATTGGCTGATACTGTCCCACTTCATTATCAATCCTTATTGCAGCTTGTTGTTTCCAATATATGTTTTTTATAAGTCTAATGTCTTTCCCATCAATTTGTAGATCTGCAAGCATATCCATCATGCTGACATGTCTAACGCTATCAAAAGCCTTTGTATAGTCAATAAAGCAAAGATGTATATCCTTGTTTACTTCTATAGCACGTTCAATAACTGTTCGCAGCATATACACAGCATTTACTGTACCCTTTCCTTCTACAAACCCACATTGTTCTTCCCCTATTTCAGGTTGTATCTTCTTCCTCATTCTTTGCATGATAATTCTTAGCAAAATCTTTGTGATGTGACTCATTATACTAATTGTTCTATGTTGATCACATTCCAAGGTTCCTGATTTCTTTGGGATTGCAATAAATATAGAGTTACATAATTCAGGAGGTATATCTCCAGTATCATATAATGTGTTCAGCAGTCTGGTGACTTGATCTAGTCCAAATTCTTCTAAAGCTTTAATCATTTCTGTTGTGATGTTATCTGCACCGGGGGCCTTGCCAGCTTTCATATGCTTAAGAACATTTCGAACCTCCATCTCCAAAATTGGCGGTCCTTCATTATTAAATCTAATATCATACTGTTCGTCTCTGTTATCATCATAAAGGTGTTTCACATAATCTGTCCATACCTGTAGAATCTGGTCTTTTTCTATTATGATTTTGCCATCTTCAGTTTTTAGACACCCTGTTGATGTACTTGTTCTTTTATTAGTAAGTTCCTGAATTCTTTTGTGCACTAATTTGGTATTTTGACTGTTGTGTTGGCTTTCAATTTCTAAGCACTTTTCCTCAAGCCATGCTTCTTTTGCCTCCTTACATAATGTTCTGACTTGTCTGTGAATTTCTTCATATTTGACAGAATTATTTTTGTTGAGTCTTCTTGTTTCCATGAGGTGTAAAATTTCTTCCGTCATCCATTTCTTACGACCCACCTTCTTTAATTTTGGAATAGTTGTTTCTGCAGCCACATTGATTGAATTCTTCAACGTTTCCCATTGATCATCCACATCCTGGAATAGGATCTCTAGATCAGACAAAATTTCAAATCTGTTCTGTACTTCTATGTTGAATTTGTTTTGTATTTCCTTGTCATTACTCAATGTACACAAATCATATTTAGTGTTTCCTGTTATATACTTGACTTTCTTCAACTTTATCCTCAATGTTCCTGTGAGTAATCTGTGGTCACTATAACAATCAGCACTGGGAACTGTTTTTGCTATTGTTAATGCATTTCTAAATCTTCTGCTAATGAGAATGTAGTCAATCTGGTTTCTAATCCTGCTATCAGGACTCCTCCATGTCCATAATCTTCTAGGGTGTTGTTTGAACCAGGTGTTTCCTACAATCATTTCCTGTTCTTTTGCCCACTCTACGAGTCTGTATCCTCTTTCATTTCTCTCTCCTAAACCATAGTTTCCTACTGTGTATCTATCTCCTTGATTTCCTACTTTTGCATTGAAGTCCCCTATTATGATGTTTATTTCTGAATTTTTACATTTCTTTAAGGCAGACTCTATGTCATTATAAAATTCTTCTACACTATCTTCACTGGATTCTCCTGTTGGGGCATATACTTGAATAATATTTATGCTAAAAGGTCTGCCACTTAATTTAACTAGTAGAACTCTGTCCGACACGGCCCAATATCCTTGAATAGATTTTGATGTTTTCCTGTCCAGAATAATTGCCACTCCCCTATGACGATCTTCACCTCCAGAATAAATAATCTTGAAATCTTCGTCTATCTTGATGCCTGCTCCTTGAACTACTTAAGTTAAAGAGAAAACAAGTTTAAAGATTATTAATAATTTATTTGTAAACTTTTACTATTTTTTTTTATCATTTAACATGACGGAACATATTTTTGAAGTCAGTTGTCATATCCGTCTATGACCCATTTGAGACAATCTCACATGCACAGACTAGCAGTGGAGATAATGGACACGCTGAAGAGTTCCAAAATTATGGGAATCTTGCCATTATTTTAGTCCGAGACACCGACACTAAAATGTGAATATCTCCGCTTAGACTTACGGGCATCATTGAGGTACCATTAGATTGGGTTTTTCAAGGCCTATTTATATGTGGTGGTCTCATATTTTCTCTTTCGCATATTCTATTACAGGACATCGCTGTCAACACCAGCATTTTACAGCTGTTGATTTCTTGGCAAGATTATGCTCAGTAGTTTGCCATTGCTTTCTGAGCAGCCGGCTCACATATCCTGTAATGGGCATGGCAAGAACCAATTCTCGTGCAGCTGCGTTTGCTCCGCTGGATAAACGGGATTCCAGAGAAAGTCACCAACACCTAGGCCACGGAGATGGCTTCATTTAAAATCAGGATGGAACCTACTATTTTTCTGCATAAGTTGAAAAAAACGGGGGTTAGGAACAATCAATAGCAAAGACCATCAACAAAGGCTAAAGAAAAGAAGTGAACACAAAAACAAGACACAACAAGAGTTATTTTCAGTACTTGTCTAAAGAGTTAACAATATATAATATAGAGACGTCCTCTGATAACAAAACAGACAGCCAAGTTCACAATCAGATCACATAGATCATCAACAAAACCGTTTTGAAAACGCAATTTCTTTCACCTCATAACTGAAGGCGGAGTTGCTGATAAATACTTTGATGGTCATTTTTGTGAGTCCAGGTGACTAACATATACAATGCACCTGTATTATAAACGAAAATAGCAGTCGAAAACAACTCGAAACGTTATCTTTTGGAGTAAAGAAGTACGCAGTTTATCCAGTGGATGAAGAGTGTCTGCCCCGATTAGGAAGTTATGCAGTAACTTTAGTCTTCTGTGCTCTATGTCATCAAAACTTGAGCTGAAGAGTTCCTACCTCCACAGACGTACACAGAAAGCAATGACGTTTTATGCAATCAAGAGGAGATTGTTTATGGTTGCTGGGGTAGGTAACACATTTATGTAGAATTTATGTGTGGTGAAAATATACATGTAGAATGCGAATAAAAAGCCGTTTATACCATTTAAATAATTAGTGTAGTAAGTAACGCATATGACATTGTTATTTCTGCAATTTATTACGATTTTTCACTTCAACTTTTCTTTTTTCTTCCTCTTCTTTCGTGCTAACCTCTGTAAAAGTGTAAAGTAACAGAAGTAAGTTAAGATGGTCAGTGGTCAGCTAAGATTTTAACACTCTACTTTTACTAGTTTTACTACACAGAAGTTATTATAGACATTTCTGTTATTTTAAAAACAATTAAATTAAAGGGAAAAGAGTATGTTTTATTGAGTTCAACAAATTAAATATGACGGTACCTCACTTAAGTATGTAGGGTCAGTTAGAAGCTAAGAAGCGGAGATGTTAATATTTAGATGATTTTGTTTTGTGATAAAGAAAGAACCGTAAATAGCATATACAGTAAAATGCATGATTGCCAGTTTGTAAATGTGCCGTAGGGAGAAAAAAATTTTAGGGTGGTCATTTGGAATCCCCGATACCACAACACACGCTCTCACGCGTGCGTTCACACACACACACACACACACACACACACACACAGACCAGTCGCAATCTGGGTTAAGTCTTGTGTTATACATTGAGGTTACAGATGGAGTTATATTTCCCCATAGCACAAAGCCTGGGCTGAATTGTATAGACTATGTTTTGCCCATGCAGCATGATCTCTCTCTCGGCCTGTCTAGTTTACTTCAGATGAGAGGTAACACCAATACATCTGGAACAAGACCAGCTGCCGGATCAGCACATCAGTACTCTAACTGTCAGACTGTTGGAGCTTTGGTACTGAAGTTATAAAAAGAAATAAATTTATAAACTTACTGAAGACTGGCAAAGACTGGAGGGGAAAAATATCTAGAGGATAACAAAGAGATAAATAGCTGGATGGTGTAGCTGCAAGGCATAATTGGGACAAGAATACAGTCTTGACATAGACTAGTGATCATGTCATAATTGGGACAAGAATACAGTCTTGACATAGACTAGTGATCATGTCATAATTGGGACAAGAATACAGTCTTGACATAGACTAGTGATCATGTCATAATTGGGACAAGAATACAGTCTTGACATAGACTAGTGATCATGTCATAATTGGGACAAGAATACAGTCTTGACATAGACTAGTGATCATGTCATAATTGGGACAAGAATACAGTCTTGACATAGACTAGTGATCATGTCATAATTGGGACAAGAATACAGTCTTGACATAGACTAGTGATCATGTCATAATTGGGACAAGAATACAGTCTTGACATAGACTAGTGATCATGTCATAATTGGGACAA
This sequence comes from Cepaea nemoralis, assembly GCA_014155875.1. Taxonomy (NCBI): domain Eukaryota; kingdom Metazoa; phylum Mollusca; class Gastropoda; order Stylommatophora; family Helicidae; genus Cepaea; species Cepaea nemoralis. The sequence continues at coordinate 67,667 of JACEFZ010015182.1, forward strand.
GAATACAGTCTTGACATAGACTAGTGATCATGTCATAATTGGGACAAGAATACAGTCTTGACATAGACTAGTGATCATGTCATAATTGGGACAAGAATACAGTCTTGACATAGACTAGTGATCATGTCATAATTGGGACAAGAATACAGTCTTGACATAGACTAGTGATCATGTCATAATTGGGACAAGAATACAGTCTTGACATAGACTAGTGATCATGTCATAATTGGGACAAGAATACAGTCTTGACATAGACTAGTGATCATGTCATAATTGGGACAAGAATACAGTCTTGACATAGACTAGTGATCATGTCATAATTGGGACAAGAATACAGTCTTGACATAGACTAGTGATCATGTCATAATTGGGACAAGAATACAGTCTTGACATAGACTAGTGATCATGTCATAATTGGGACAAGAATACAGTCCTTGACATAGACTAGTGATCATGTCATAATTGGGACAAGAATACAGTCTTGACATAGACTAGTGATCATGTCATAATTGGGACAAGAATACAGTCCTTGACATAGACTAGTGATCATGTCATAATTGGGACAAGAATACAGTCTTGACATAGACTAGTGATCATGTCATAATTGGGACAAGAATACAGTCTTGACATAGACTAGTGATCATGTCATAATTGGGGACAAGAATACAGTCTTGACATAGACTAGTGATCATGTCATAATTGGGACAAGAATACAGTCTTGACATAGACTAGTGATCATGTCATAATTGGGACAAGAATACAGTCTTGACATAGACTAGTGATCATGTCATAATTGGGACAAGAATACAGTCTTGACATAGACTAGTGATCATGTCATAATTGGGACAAGAATACAGTCTTGACATAGACTAGTGATCATGTCATAATTGGGACAAGAATACAGTCTTGACATAGACTAGTGATCATGTCATAATTGGGACAAGAATACAGTCTTGACATAGACTAGTGATCATGTCATAATTGGGACAAGAATACAGTCTTGACATAGACTAGTGATCATGTCATAATTGGGACAAGAATACAGTCTTGACATAGACTAGTGATCATGTCATAATTGGGACAAGAATACAGTCTTGACATAGACTAGTGATCATGTCATAATTGGGACAAGAATACAGTCTTGACATAGACTAGTGATCATGTCATAATTGGGACAAGAATACAGTCTTGACATAGACTAGTGATCATGTCATAATTGGGACAAGAATACAGTCTTGACATAGACTAGTGATCATGTCATAATTGGGACAAGAATACAGTCTTGACATAGACTAGTGATCATGTCATAATTGGGACAAGAATACAGTCTTGACATAGACTAGTGATCATGTCATAATTGGGACAAGAATACAGTCTTGACATAGACTAGTGATCATGTCATAATTGGGACAAGAATACAGTCTTGACATAGACTAGTGATCATGTCATAATTGGGACAAGAATACAGTCTTGACATAGACTAGTGATCATGTCATAATTGGGACAAGAATACAGTCTTGACATAGACTAGTGATTATGTCATAATTGGGACAAGAATACAGTCTTGACATAGACTAGTGATCATGTCATAATTGGGACAAGAATACAGTCTTGACATAGACTAGTGATCATGTCATAATTGGGGCAAGAATACAGTCTTGACATAGACTAGTGATCATGTCATAATTGGGACAAGAATACAGTCTTGACATAGACTAGTGATCATGTCATAATTGGGGCAAAAATAGTCTTGATGTAGACTAGATATCGTGTGAGATGGTGAATTATAACTGCACACATCTATCAGAATGGCACATCTTTTTGTTTGGTGCGTTTGCTCCCTTTGAACTCACACGTAGTCCATATACGTGCTGCTGAGATGTATCTTACATAACTTTAACAACTACGCTCAATTAACACAAGTCCAGGGTTTGCAGAAACAATCCAGCAAAAGTGATTGAAGCATCAACGGAACAGCAATAACAGAGTCGAAGACCGGCAAACTAGTTGATGAGGCCAAGTTTATTTGCCCACATTGTCGTGCTGCATGATCAATCATATAATTCAAAATTCATAATAGATTTCGACCGTGTCTGTGATTTCCAGACGGGACGGTCATCATAATATTAAGTACGAATAATCAACTGTTGACTATGCTAGTCACTGACAACTATCAAGTTCGTATCGCAGTCCTTCTGTCCTCTGTAAGGTTGCCAAAGTGTCCTTCTGCTGTGACATTCTAAGTCTCGTTCTTATATTCTGCATCTGTCCAAAATATTTATCTTGATATGTAAGATGCCATCTTATTCTGGTTCTCTTTGCTAATAAGTGTTGGCCATGAGTACGGTTGTCCTGCCAGTAAATATGTTTCTAAGTTCCAGACAACTTCAACGTGCTGCTTCTCTGTTGGAGCTCTGTGATCCGAATGTTTGTTGTTATTGACAAAAATTCTGACGTGATCTCCGTTCTATGTCAGCCCATTCGATACTCCTAGATATTGGTTTCAGGATTTTGTCGCAAATTTATTATTGTGTCATATTCTCTATCCTGCTACTTGGCAGCATGCCCCCTCCCCTTGAAATGGTTCAACCATTTTAGACCGTAGTCAGTTTAACCAGCCTGACAAGTAGCAGTTTAGAGTCTATGAGTCATATGTATATAATCTATTCCTACTGCTATGCTAATCTGATGGTCTGGTCTCCTATCAATTGCACACAAAATATAAAAAAAAATTATTATATGTCGGGCACGCACTCCTGTCTACACCTACGGTAAACGTCGTGTAGCACCAGCCTATGGGAGGGCTGGGCTAACTAATCTATAATCTATAGTCTTAGTCTCTCAAATGCCAAAACTGGCAAGTTTCCCCAACCAAATTAACAAAACCCGATTGAGGGGACGTATGTGATTGACTGGTACCAAACCCTCTGTATTAGTTTTTGTTATAATCATTTAACAATATGACTATTTTTTTCCTGCTCTGTTGTCGTTTTCGGCTAATATTTGACTCTTATGTCTTGTCATATTTGCTCGGTGAGGTTTTCTGCCTTTGTAGCTGACGCGTTGTATTACTTTTTTTGGTGAGCTTTCTATTGTTTATACTGGTTGTGACGTTTATCCGTCCATACTGGCTAATACGTATAGACAACTTATATCATAAACCGTGCAATGCATAATTCATATATGATGCGACAATAAGTGTGGCCTAGTTTACTTGTTATTTGTTATTTTGCCATTGTCGTAATCTGTAAGAGATATATTAATGGCATACCAGGAATTATACCAATTCACCAATCATTATTATTTGAAACCAACAAAATCTTAACAATTCAATAATTATATCTAATTAATTTAACCTGAAATAGAGAAAACATGTGGATTAGCTTTCACTATTACCAGCATCCCTCAACATCAGGCGAACCAACTCCAACTTCTAAGGTACTCATAATTAACGTCCTCAATTCAAGTAACCAGTATAGGGGTTGAATCCACTACCTTGGCATCAGCACACCGGAAATTTAAGAGCAAGCGCTCTTATTCATTCGGCCGTGCTGTTCTCCATTGTGGCACATGATGATTATGATTATTATGCCTCATACTGTGTGTACACACTGAAGTATAAAAACTCTTGATTTATAACTTATTTTTAATAATTTACAGATGAGAAATGGGATACATTGTTTTGAGCACACATGGAAAGCACCCATTTTATAATGCCACGAACACATTCTTATGCACAAAGTGAGAATCATGGCAGAATTTAATCAGAAAGGCGACATTTCTTTGAGAGGAATCTGAGAAATGAGCGCCAAGAAATCATATTCTGACAAAGTATCCGGTACGCCTGACAGATACAGTGATCATTTTGAAAGCGATGAAGAGAATAAGATCTCAAAACAGAAAGGGACTACAGCCCGAAAGAAAACTGCAGGCCTGAAGAACAACTGTGAGTTGAAGAGTTGTTGTACTGCTTATGTTGGTGATATTTTTTGTCCATTAAATTTTTGTTGACTTTTGCTTGCTGTCTGTCTTTGTTTTATGTCTGTTTCAGAATGATGGAGTTATTATTTTTCTTTCTTTCTCTCTTTCTTTCTTTCTTTCTTTCTTTCTTTCTTTCTTTCTCTCTCTTTCTCTTGAAATAAATTGTTTGTACCTGCAATGTTGTGTTGTTTCATGACCATTTCTTCAGTGAGCCCAGTACCAGATCATTATGTGCTGACTCTGCATTAATGAAAGCCTTCTTGGATGATGGAGAATGCCCATGGTCTGCCCTTGGCTTCCCTTGAGTACTGACTAACATGCATGCATCAGTTCTGGATGAGCCTGTTGAGGGCACCACCTGTGCACGTAAGAGCGAAGATGATATCACAACTTTGAGGCTGTGGAGTGTCCAATGAAACTACTTGGAAAGGCTAACCTGGTTAACAAATGCCAGAAGTCGAATTATCGGCCAAAAGGCTCAAATCTCGCAGTTCTGCTGTAAAGAGGAACAGTGCAATTAGTAGTAGGCCTCTCCTTAAGTCCTGCAGGACTATAGACTTGAGACATTGAGAAGGCACCTGACAAGATCCATTAGTGCAATTACATCCAAAATAATGAATTTACACCCAAAACAATGCAATTACATCCAAAGCAGTGCAGTTACATCCAATGAAGGAGAAGGAGAAGAAGAAGTATCTCCATTAAGCCTTGTCATGTTTATTGACGTTGTTATTTACTTACATTCAGGGAAATGCAACAGCACATTTTTTTTCTCTCCGCAGCTCATGGCAGAAGGAGAGGGTCTGATAGTTTAAGGGGTAGAGTTCAAGGGCAGGGATTAAGGAAAGGTCAAGGAAACAGCAGAAAGACCAGCCAAACAAGTGAACCTGTAGACATGAAGCAGAACCATGACAGCTTCACCACTCGCGTCCTGTCTGCCAGTCGGAACAGGATCAATGAACTGAGAAATAAGGTTGTCCGTATTTTCGTTTATTTATGCATGTATTCTTGCCTGGTTTAATCATGTCCTGTATTATTTTTTTTGTCTTATCTTGTTTTGTATATCTCTGTAAAGACAATTTATTAGAAAGCATTAGAAAGAAACAGTCATTATTTTTTGGCCACATTATAAGAAGATAAACACTGGACAGATTTGAGGACAGAGAAATAGAGAATGACAGCAAGAGAAATTCTTGACAGGTTTGTGTCATGACACGGAAGATATGGAGAAGTATGATCGCCCACATGCCAGTTGGCAAGGCTGACGAAGGCAATCATGCTTCTCTACAAATTTCGATCTCCTGGTGAAATGGATCAATTCATGTGTTGACTCCCTCCCTTGCCATAATGCAAGACTCAAGAATATGCTCTCACTGTTTTCTTCTCTCTCTCTTTCCACAAATCTTTCTGGTTATCAGACCATGTTCAAATTTTTGTCTTCTCATAATGTGGCCAAAATACGATGAATGCTTCTTTCTGATGTTAGAGATAAATTGTCTTTGCAGTTTAGCCTCCCTCGAAATGTCCATGTTTCATTTTGGCTGTCCAATATATATTATATTATTTTAGAACTATATGTAGGAAATTGCATAATCTCTTGTATTTGTAGCAGCTGTGTATTAAAATGTTTTTGTGTGTGGTGATTATATAAAAAAGCAGAGGAAGACAGAGAAACATGTTTCTGGAAAGCTTAAACACTCAGACAATAAATACTAATATAAGACAAAAGATCAGCTTTATAAAAATATCAGATGACTGGAGCATAGTGTCATGATCTCAAATATCTGTCCCAGAAATAATAATATAAGACAAAAGATCAGATTTATAAAAATATCAGATGACAGGAGCTTAGTGTCATGATCTCAAACATCTGTCCCAGAAATAATAATATAAACAAAATCAACTTTATTAAAATATCAGATGGCATGATTTTAGAGTAAAATATCTGTTCCATAAGATTCTTGCAGTTAGATTCTTGCCCCGGGAGTCTTTAACGATTCCTTTCTTGTATTCGATGAAATAGCTCTTTCTTTTTGCACTGTTCAAAAACAAGCACCTGTAAGATAAGAATATTGTAGTGGTCCTCAACTCTTTCAGCCTCACAATGTTTTGTAGCAAATACTCAGGTAGAAAGACACACTATGAAAAGTTATGAGTGCTTGATAAGATGCAAAATTGCAGCCTCTGCTGTAAACAGGCATAACGCAATTACTTCTAAAACAACATAATGAACATAGTAGAAGAAGAAGAAGAAGGCATTAAAAAGAGTGTTGAAGTGCTTCATAGAACCTGTACTTTTATATGGATGTGAAGCGTGAACAATGAGCAGACAAGCTGAGAAACATCTAATGGCTGTGGAAATGTGGTTTCTGAGGAAAATGCAAAGAATACCATGGACAGTCAGAAAAACCAATGACCAAGTCCTACAAGAAACAAATGAAAATAGTGAACTGATTAGAGAAATTAGATGTAGAGAGTCACAATTTTAAAAATCTGTTATGAGAAGAAATAAATTGGAGAACTTGGTGACAACTGGCAAGATTGAGGGGAAAAGAACAAAGGGAAGGCAGAGAAGTAAATACCTGGTGGCTTGGCCATCTTGTATGGTTCTGAAAAGAACATGGAGCTGATCCACGACTCTGGTGATCGAGTGATATGGCGAAACATGGACCCATGCTTATAGGCATGGCACAAGATGATGATAATATTATATAAACAGAATATTGGATCATTGTAAGCTCATCTTTAGTAATTTTACAGTTCACACTAAATCAGATGTGTCATTATTCCTTTTCGCATTGGTTGTGGCCAAGATTTGTTTTAAAAGATTCCATTTCACTGTAAGCTTTTTATCTTCAAGGTTGAAGAGCTTAAAATAAAGATCAAGGAGCTAGAACAGGAAAATAAAATGTTCAAGACATTACAGTTTAGGCATGAGAAGACAATTCGAAACATTAAAGATAAAGAGTGTGATTTGCCTATGATATTGGACAAACACAGTAATGAAATCAGGTATGTAAAAATTGTAATAATTTGAGAAATATTATATTTTTCTTTCCACTAAATTTTTACTTCCTTATGATGTTTGTCATACCTGTCAAGTACATGAGATAAAAATATATAATGCTTTACAAATAAAACATATATCAAGTAAAATATGCCCTTGAGGGACGACAGGCATGCATGCAGTAGCTCTAGACCAGGCCTTGAAGGCACCATTTGCGGATGGAAAGGTGAAGATGGCATCAGGACTTTCTGACATGAAATATTCAATAAAACTACCAGGGAAGGCTAACCAATTAACAAATGCTGGGAAGAAGTCGGATGTGTCAACAAAAAGACACAGTTCTGTCACAAACAGGCACAACACAAGTACATCTAAAACAAAACAAATGTATGTTGAGTTGAGTTGAGTTAAGAACCGACATCACTGCACTCAGGACATTCCCATACGTGCTCCGTCCCCTCGTTCGACTGCCAGCGAAGAGTCGTACTACTAATTGTTCCCACCGCTATCTGATTAAAAGTTCTCCTGGTCTTCCCTCTCAGTTTTGAGTTTCTTCCAGAACCACTGCCTGATCCCCTGCAATCTCATTCTTTCCACATATGGGTTCTCAGTCTGTTCCTCCGCATTCTCCACCTGGTCCCACAAGGGCGTGACCACCTCCCCCTTATCCATCGGCAGTCTACCACCAAGAGGTGCATTCCCTGCTAGCCTATCAGCCTGTTCATTCCCTCACACTCCCGCAGGCCAGGGCAAAATATCCATACAATTCTCACAATCTGTGTCCTCTGAAGCGACGATAGCCATTCCACATGAAACCAATATATCAGACAAACAAAGAAGGATATCTTCAGTATGTTTGGGTGTCATGTTGACAAAGGTTGTTATTTGCTTATTGCTTACATTCAGTGAAGTCTCTCTCTCTCTCTCTCTCTCTCTCTCTCGCTCTCTTTTCTTTCTTTCTCTTTCTCTCTATCTCTTTCTCTCTCCCTCTCTCTCTATTTCGTTTCCTCACCCACTCTATCTCTTTCCCTCTCTCTCTATCTCTAACTCTTTCTCTCCCTCTCTCTCTTTCCCCTTCTCTCTCTTTCATTCTCTCACTCTCTCTTTCACTCTCACTCTCTCTCTATCTCTTTCCCTCTCTCTCTCTGTCTGTCACACAGCAGCCTGTCCCGTGCAGTATGTCAACCCCATAACAGTTTTGAAATGTCTCTCTATTATAAGACAGATTTCCTGCCTCTCATGCTGTCAACAACAACAAATAGAAATTAAAAAGAAAACAGGTATCGAAGCAGGACCCTGCAGTGGGTATATGACGTGTTAGGACCGGGACATTTTTAGGTCAGTGTGCACAGAAGAGGTCGGCTCAGTGGTGAAGAGGTTACAGATGCAGTTCGTAAATCCGCATACCCGCGTTAGAAACACATATGCTGGCGATTTGGCAGCAGACCGCCTTACAGTTTTTTTAATGAAATGGTAGAGCTGCTGGTCGTTCAGAAAGCAATGGCAAACTACTGAATGTAAACTTGACCAGGAATCACAAACAGCCAAAAAATGATGGGGTTGACTGCTATGTCCTGTAAAGGATATGCAACACAAAAGAAAAGGTGGCCAGTTGTTCCCTCTCATAGAGAATGTCGAAAGCGGATATCAAATCCTATTCCGACTGTGCTTATGCCATTGTGAGCATAATGTCCGAACCATTACACCAACAGCCACTGTCTTGTTTAAATTATCTATCACATACTTGAATCCATTACCTTGTGGTCTTCCTCATTTCCCCTTCCACAGTACAATTCTCTCTATAATTATCTTTGCTGGAGTTTCACGTCTTTTTACATATGCAAAATATTTCATTTTCCTCATTCTGTTTGTCTTAATAATCAGTACAAATATTTTTGTATACTCAGATCACTGAGAGAACAGAACAGGCGACTCAGGGAAAAATATGAAAAGTCAGATCGATTCCTTAGAGATGCAGAAGATGAACTGGAGAAGGTGAAGAAAAAAATGAAAAAATTTCGAGAACTTGTGGAAGATAAAGAGTTACTAGAAAGGAGATGAGCTAAGTCCGTAGAATAGCAAAAGTGGAGCCAGAAATGGAGGAGAAAGAGATGAAAATTAAGGTAGAGTATTTTTCATTAAATTGTATAGGTTGTTTCTTTGTAATTATAGAATTAATGTGCCTTAATTTATGTGTTTATTTTCTGCTTAAAAACAGACATTTCTTGTCTTGTGTCTTAAGTTAGTTGCATATCCTTTACAGTTGTTGCAATCAACGCCAGCATTTATTGACTGTATGTGATTTACATAGGCCATGTTACTTCAGTAGTTTGCCATTGCTTTCTGAACAATTGACACTTCATACCATTAAAATCAACACAAAGAAGTCTGCTTCCAAATCGTCGCAGCTGAATTAAAACCCTAGACTCAGTTGTGACAGGGAATTATGAAACTGCGCATCTCACTACCCCCAAGCCACAGCGCCAGTAGTGTTTTGTATTTTATTGTCTAATGTCGTAGAGTTGTGTTCCTTGCGCCTCACAATTTTTTGGTATTTTATAGTGATGGCCCTTGAATCACATATTTTATTATCCTCTTATTATAAAAATTGATGTGCCTTGAATCTCCTGGCTTGTTATTATTTTTAAAAGAATAGTCACGTCTTTTAATTAATTTAATGAAATATTCTAATTATAAATAGTCATGTTCCTTGATGCTTAACTGGTTGGTCAGTGCATATGTCTCTCTTTAATCTGCCATAGCTATAATTTAAGCAATCATAACAAAAAAGAATATTTGATTCTTAATATGGGTTTTTTTCTAATTATAAGCAGTCATGACCTTTGAAGGAATCTGTGATAGCACAGTTGCTGGCCTTGTGGTCATGTGATCAAATCCCCTTTGAGGCAGGATATTGTGATCATGGACCTAGATTCCCTGGTTGACCTTGCCTAAAATAAGTACCGGATAATTTTCTGGTACGTATAGGCAACTATTACCCTAGAGCGAGGAAATGCAATCTAAAAACTAAATGTCACAGCAGGGCAGACTAGGCCCTAAGCCTTGGTAGGCAACTGGTCTAGGATTGAAGCTCTGTCAGGTGGACAGTTAGAGCATTACTTTGCTGATCTGGCAGCTTCTACAGCTTGTCTTGTTTCCAGATGTATTGGTGTTACCTTTCCTTTTGGAGTAAAGTAGGCAGGTCTAGAGGGGATCATGCTGCACGGGCAACACATGGTCTCTAAATTCAGCCCAGGCTTTGTGTTATGGAGAGATACATCTCCATTGTACACATTATCATTAGTCAAGACGGCCAGGTGCCAGTCAGTCAATGACAACGAACATGATATTCACCACATCACTCATTGAGTACCGATTGGTCTACAATATGGGGCTGGCAACATATGCCCAGTACATCTCATGACATGTTAAGGAGTCCTCTGCTTATTTTACTCATGTCCCTGGATCCATCTATTAACTGATTCAGGGAAGAAGAATAATATATCGCCAAATGTTACCCCCCCCCCCCCCCCCCCCCCCCCCCCCCCCCCCCCACTTTGGCAGAAAGATAATATATCGCTGTACTAGGGTCATTGTGTTATTTGTTTTGTTTCGTAGTATCTTCAGCAATTTCAATGCTCAGTGAACAGAACTTTTTATTATAATACTTGTTCATTTGATTGTGTACCATCTTTGGTTCAAACCTACTTTTTGTTCGGCCCTGGATCAGGTTAATTTGATTGTGCACCATGTTTGGTCCATGCATTTACAAATGCATTGCAGATAGTCTTTGAGTCCAGTCAATCAAACCTATCTCTGTGAAAGAAAGGTGATGAGAATGATCTTAGCTACTCCATCTCATTACAGCATAACCTAGTATATGCATTGTTCTATTAAAGTTAGTTGCATGTCCTTTACAGAACATGTCAGTCAACTCCAGCATTTATTGGCTGGTTGTGATTAACTAGTTCATTAGTTTACCTTTGCTTTCTGAACGGCTGACGTCTCATACCATCAAAATAAATGGCAATCTGATTCCAAATTGCCCGATGATGATTTAAAACGCTTGACTCGATAAGTCAGGGAATTATGAAACTGTGGTTTTCATTGTGGTTTTCAACTGTGATTTTCAAAATTTTTTGAGCATGTTATGAGAAGAAATGACTTGGAGAACTTGGTGACAACTAGCAAGATTGAAGGGAAGAGACCAAGGGGGAGACCGAGAAGTAAATACCTGGATGGACTGACCACATGGCATGGTCGAGACAGGAACACGGAGCTGATCCATGACTCTGGTGATCGAGTGAGATGGCAGAACACACTTACCGCTTACCGGCATGGCACATGATGGATGGATGGTTTTCATTATCCTCTAAGCTACATATGTCAGTTAATGTTCTGTTACTTCATACTTTTACATGAGTGTCTACCAATGGATAATTGTTCATCATCCAGTGCCTTGCCAGCTGGTGTGGAAAATCATGACTCTCCACAAATTACAATCTTCAATGTCATGGGTCAATCCGTGTGTTGACTCCCTTCCGCTCCATGACACAAAACTGTCAAGAATCTTCTCTCGCTATCTTCCTCTATCTCTCTTACCACAAATCTTTCCGGTTGTCACAACATGTTGCAGTTTTTGTCTTCTCATAACATGGCCAAAACACAATGACTGCCTCTTTCTGATATTTGTGATAAGTTGTCTTTGTGACTCAGCTTCCTTTAAAACATCCTGATTGCTCATTTTGGCTGTCCAATTAATTTTTAGCATTCTTCTATAAAACCACATGTTCAAGGCTCCCAGAGATTTTTTCGCTTGTTTATAATTGTCCAAGATTCTCAGCTGAATGTTAAAATTGATTCTATGTGACATGCAAGAACTCTTTTTCTATGTTTAAATGACAGTGACTTATTGCACAAAATGTTCTTAATTTGATATAATGCAGTTTTTGTTTGTCCTATTCTGCTCTTTATCTCAGTGATGCATCTTCCATAACTATTATATTAATTTATTTCATATTTGTGTTTGTTTTAGGAGCTTGAAAAGCACATAAAAATGCTGAAGAAGAACCATGCGCATGAAATGGGAATTGAAATAGCCAGACAGAAGGATGTCAAGAAACAGCTAGAAGAGCTGAAAGAGAAGAACTCACAGCTGGAGCATCAGCTAAAGGTATCATTCATCATCATCATCATGTGCCATGCCAACTGGCTTAGGCGTTCATGTCTTTCCATAGACCTTGGTCCTTGATGTTCTGGATTAAATCAGCTGATAATATTTCTCCATGCCACTGTCTTAGTCCATCCTGCACAATTTCTGTTGGTCTGTCTCTGCATCTTTTCATACTGATCTTTCCCTTCATTACAGTGTTTTCTAATGCCTCTCTTCTCATCACATGACCAAAGAATGCTGCCTGTCTTTTTCTTATATTTGTATATAATGTTAGACTTTCATTAGCCTCTTCTAGGTAATCGTTGTTGGTTACTCTGGCAGCCCCAGGTTTTCACAACATATGTCTCAGGGATCACATCTTTGCTTTCAAGCTCTTCCTAATTTGTTCATTCACATTCCATAATTCGCTGCCATACAGCAACACAGGTTCTATATACATTTCAGCACTCTCTCTCTCTCTCTCTCTCTCTTACATTCAATTAACAGTGACTTATTCAATAAGATACTTTTCATTTTCTGAAATGCAGCTTTCATTATCATTAGGTAGAAGCAAACCACTGGCACATGGTTGTAATGCTGATAGCTGCTTATGTATATATTCTTATACACATATGGAAGATGTGAAGAGCAGAATGGATTTTTGGAAAGGAAAGGAACAAACAATGCTATATACATGCTGAGAACAATAACAGTGATCAAGAGACAGACAGAAAGACATCAAGTTTGTTCTCTATAGATTGTTCCAAGGCATTTGATAAAGTGAAACATGATGGAATAATCAAAATTTTTGAAGATATTAAATTTGATGGGAGAGCTCAATATTTACTAGAAACATTTAACAGAACCCACTTGTATGCCATATGCGCATTGGAAACATGGTTCTAAACTCATATTTTAAAATAAATATTAAAAAATTAAATACCAATTAATACGCAGTGAGTGCTGTGGACAGTATCACACTGGCCGCCATTACTTTCCAAGTTATTTCCTGGTGCTCAGTTTAGGCTAGGTTGACCTGTGAACCCAGGTCAGTTTGAAAACTACCTTCAGTGCACTATAAATGCAGTCGTTTGTCATTTGTTTCTGATTGCTTTGATGACTTGTCTTTTGGTGGTATGTGGTATGTGACTGGTACATCTCTTTGTTCTTCTGCTGCACTTTCCTTAGCTATTTGATCAGCTCTCTTGTTTAAGGGCACTCCAAAATGGGAGTGAATCCATCTTATGCAGGTTGCCCTGTTCAGTCAGTAGTGTCTGTAGTACTGGCAATTTTCTGGACTAGAATGCCTGAAGTGCTGATACTGTGTCTATCAGTTGCTATCCTGATTGCTTGAATTTCTGCAGCATAGTTTGGGAAGTTCAATCAGATAGCGGTGGGAACAATTAGTAGTATGACTCTTCCGCTGGCTGTTGAACGAGGGGACGGAGCACGTATGGGAATGTCCTGAGTGCAGTGATGTAGGTTCTTAACTCAACAACTCAACTCAGTTGGGGAAGGACTTTACTGTTAGTATTCTGGCAAATTCTTGGTAATTTTTTGGGATATTCTATGTACGACCATGAGGCCTAAAACTATGTCCAGTCTATAACAAGGAAACAGATAAGTAAACTTTATATTTATATTTTCATGTAGAGATTAGCATGTACGTGGGGAAGTCAATAAGTAAGTCACAAATGGCTGTAGAAAACTAACTAAATATGATAACATTTGAAACTAGTTTATTTTTGTACATACATTGTCCCTTTATTTCTCAACATAATTTCCACCAACATTGATGCACTTATCCCATCGTTTTATCAGTCCTCCCAAACCGACTGCATAGAACTGCATGCTCTGTTTTCTACACCACGTTTTTCACTTCACATTCAACTTCGGCATTATTCGCAAAATGTCTCTCGCCAAGGTGGGTTTTCAATGGACCAAAAAGGTGGAAATAGCTAGGGGCTAAGTCGGGGGTGTATGGTGGATGTTCCAGAACTTCCCACCTTAGCTGGTTAATTTTCTCCTGAGTTATTCGAGCTGTATGTGATCTGGCATTGTCATGAACAAGCAACACTCCTCTAGTAAGTGCGTCCTTGAGAAAATTTTTCTACCCAGCTATGCGCCGCTTTATGGGACAAACATTTGTCAGCATAAACAGGAAGCATTTCCTTATGAATGTCCTTTGCAGGCAATCCTTTTGCCTACGAAAACGCACAACAGCACGTTGTTCTTTGGTTGTACACTCCGTAAGCAAAGTCGCCATTTTGTTTATGCACTGCGCATGCGAGTGAGACACCTAGCGCCACCTGACAAACAGGAATATAAAGTTCGATGTTGCTGTCACCTAATAACACCTATAGAAAACACCAACTACATTTACCTGCCATCCCACAGAACTGTGTGACTTATTGACTCACCCTCATAGTTGTATCAGTGTGTGTTTGTTGTTTGTGTGTTGACGACATTAGCCGCAACATCCATTTTGTAATTTTTGAACATGTTCTAGTCAAGCTTATGAATTCTCCTTCTTGTTTTTGTTGATTCACTCATTACATTTCTAACTGTATTTTGTGCTGACTCATCTGTATAGATCTGGATCCAAAGGTCATGTGGGTATTCATAATCAAGAAAACAGAGTGGCTGTTCTGCATTGAACACTTTTCAGCTCTTCTATTAACTTTCATCTGAATGTATACTGGTACTCTGTGTTCACCTTTCCTTGGCTTTTAATCTGAGGTAGTTCTCAGGGTTCTGTCAAATGCAGGCACATCAGTGAATTGTCAGCGGTCATTTTAAGCTGTTTTCTCTTCTTTATTGGGTGGCTAGCATACTATGAAAGTTTTCTACAAGTATTTGCATCTTCAAATCTCTACATTCTCTCAGTTCTCGTGTCCCTCCTGTCTTCTCCATAGGGTTGAAACACATATCCACTGACAATTACAAACAACATGTATTCAAAAGGTTAAATAAATATCATACTAACACTAATATCTTGTGTTATGTGTATTTCCCAGGAAAAAGACAGGGCGCTGGGTTATCAAAATATGCATAACCTCCGTCAGGGGAAGTCACCACGAAGTAATTCACCAGATGGCAGTCTTGCCAGCAGAATCAACAGAAAGGCAGCATCTCTGACTGAACTAACACAGCGAGACAGGGCAAAATTTTATTCTGAGAAACAACGAGCAGATCTTCATAAACAGAAGGAAGTAGGTTGCATGCGGGGCAGTTAAATAATTCATCATCATTGTGATTAAGGTACATCATAACTGGTATGGGTGATCATGCTGCTCCATAACTCCTGTTCTCTAGTTGTGTGTATCAATGCATGTGCTATCTTTCATGCCATGACTGCTCAGAATCTACTTTTACTGTCTTTCTGATCTTTTGTTTCCCTTATTAACCGTAGGTGTCTCCATGAACAAGTGGTCAAACTGTTTGCCTCACTTTCTGAAGATTGTGGGTTCATTGTTAGGTTGTGTCGTTCAGACCACAAGTGTAATTTTTCTGGAGATCACCACTAGAGCTACAGTTTGGCTTGCCTTTCTGGAGGTCACCACTAGAGCTACAATTTGTGCTGTATGCAATTCTCTCAGCTGATGGCTTGCCTTTCTGGAGATCACCACTAGAGCTACAGTTTGTGCTGTGTGCAATTCTCTCAGCTGATGGCTTGCCTTTCTGCAAAGAGAGTCTAAACCATAAAGGATCAAACCTAGTGCTATGAATCTGATCCTCTCACCTGTACACATTTGAATTTCATTCAGCTTTAAAATAATTAATGAGCCTCTGTTTCAATATACAAGCGACCCAGTGTAAAGCATGAAAACAAAATCATATTCATTCAGCTTTAAAATAATTAATGAACCTCTGTTTCAATATACAAGCGACCCAGTGTAATGTATGAAAAAAAACAATCATATTTGGTAGATTGATTTCTTCTTCCTCTTCGGCACTCATACCACCACGTGAGCGATCTAGTCACTCTCTCATGTGTGTTGACAATGAAATACCAAAAACTCGGTGAGGAAACATCACCAATGTGAGCCCAATCTCAGTCAATCCATGTACTGTGTTGAATCATATCCTGGTCACATTGCTATATGTCTCTTCACAGATGTGAAGCTTCAGTACCGGTCTTGCATCCCCCACTGGTTTCTGAGCTTGGCGAGGTGAAGATGCCACACAGTTCCTGCAAAGTTAATTTGTACTCTGAGACTGGGTCAGGAGAGAAGATTCTAGATCAGCCTCCTATGATACTGTGCTTATGAGGGTTGGCGTTCTGTATGCCAATGTATTGGACAAGAGAGTTACATCCCAGAGAATTCCAGAAAATTCATAACCAACCAGATAGCACATGCATTGTATTTATTAGTGAGCGTCTTCCTTTAATATTTCATTATTTTTAACTCTGTACTAACTTTGAGAAGAAACTCCCTACATGACCAAAAAACTGTACATTTCTTGTTTCAGTCAAAAGAAGTTAAGGATGGAAAGAAACTTCAGAAACAGAAAGAAGCAAAAGGGAAGAATGCAACAGAAACACTTGAGGACCCAGATGTACAGTGGGAAAAGGAGACAAAAAATGCTGTCACAGAAAACACAGATGGCATAGCAAAGGTGAGTCTACACAGACAGCACAATGTGAATTTACCTGTAAGATTTTTTTAAAAGTAAACATGTTTATCTGTTGTCATTAGACACACTTGTTGTTTCCCCATCTTATAGTAATAGAAAAAATGGTGTCCTCACCTTGTAGTGGAAGAGAAACTTGTGTCCCCAGTCTCCACCTTAGAGTGGTTAAAAAAAGTTAGTTGCCTATCCTTTACAGGATGTGGCAGTCAGCCCCAGCATTTGCAGCTGTTAGTGATTTCTTGGCAAATTTACATTCAGTAGTTTGCCACTGCTTTCTGAATGACTGGCACTCATACCTTTGTATGGGAACCAATCAGGAACCACATCTCTGTTTGCTTTCAAGTTCTTCCTAATTTGTTCATTTACATTCCAAGGTTCACTGTCATATAGCAAAACAGGTTCTATATAGCACTTCAGCACTCTCTTACATTCAATGATAGTAACTTACTGCATAAGATACTTTTCATTTTCTTAAATGTAACTTTTGCCTGCCTGAATTCTGTTGTGCATCTTCCATCTGATGTTATAATTGCCCCTAGATATTTAAATATATTCACATGGTTAAGCATTTTCCCTTCTATTGTTATTTCACATTTTGGTGTCACCTTTTTCTTTGATATCATCCCCAAAGTCCTGCAGCAGGAACTCACTGTGGGTAAGTGAAGTGTTAGGACCAGCACATTTTTGTAGTCACAAGTGCATGGAGGAATATGTGGCCAGTTCGCATTCATACCTTCTTAATAAACCTGAGCAGTAGACACACATACATATCAGACTTCTGGTCCAACATGGAGGATAGGCGGTTGAGCTGTTAAGGCCTCTAGAGTGTTTGTGCTTGTGGCTACGGTTTGCTTACATATTTTTCTCATGTTGGACTGGTAGTGCATGGTTTCATCACCCTGCTACTGAGGTGAATGCGTGAAGCGACACTGTGAGCTGTGAATTTCGTGTGGAGTGCTTTTACATCTGTCCGCAGTGGTTTGTAGCGTGAACTGCATGTTCAGAAAAATGGCGGCTGTCTAGTTGCTGAACTGGGTTGCCTTATACAGTAATGTGTGGCTGCTGGTTTTCTAGTGACTGCCGCTTCCATCGATGATAAACTTTATTTTTCATGGCGGACTTTTGTGTTGGCATTCTGGCAGTGGCATTATGCATAGTATACCTGTGTGGGCTGTTGGTTTATCGATAATCCTGTCTGTTCCACTTTTCACATGGGGCAGTGAGGATCATTTTGTGTGATATTCACCGGAACAGGTGCGGAGCATAATAGGGCGACCCTTTGCTGTGAAGTTGGAACTGTGGCTAACCAACCAATTAACATACATATCTATGTGTGTGTTTGTGCATAAATGTGTTGGGGTAATACATATATGTGTAGATGGATTAATAAATGACTGAACAATATTTTTGGTTTGTAAATTAAATTTCTGTTTGTTTTTCCTGCCCAATTTATAGATGCTGAACACAGAAAGTGGGCAACAAAATGTGGATAGATCTGTGAAAGTAGGTACAAGTGATGAGAAAATGAGGGCAGATAATCTGCAAGAACAAGAAGCTAAAAGAAGAGAAAGACAAGAAGTTGAAAGAAATAATACTAGAGAAATGCAGGAAAAACTTTGGTATGAGAAGAAAGACACAGAACAGAGAGAAGGAAAGAGGCAAGAGTATAATGAGAGACTTGAGAGTGATCTAGTTCTTCAGGCAGAGAGAAGGAGAAAAGATGAATTGCTGAAGCGGTTAAAAGCTTTAGATGAGGGAAACAGCACAGCCACTGGAACTCTGGCTTTGGCAGCACCACTGAAAAGTAACGGGGCCAAATCAGATGAACTGTCATTTATTACAACCACTAGAAATATAAATAACAAGTTTTCACACGAGGCGGCTAGCATACCTCATTTGGAAAATCAGAAAAACTGGCAGACGATGGGGAGTGATAGCGGAGACTACCAACCTTCATCTGGTCCTACGAGGGGACATAAGAACCTCAACAGCAACCCCCTGTCTATCTTTGATGACAATGAACCTATCAAAATATCAAGTAACAGCTCATCAAAAACAACAACACGGCAGAATGACAAAAAATCAAATCTTCTTGAAAGCTTATTTGGTCGGCAAGAAAACTCACCTTCAACAAAAAGAGCTGGAGTGGAGAATGATACATTCTCCATCACAAAAACACCTTCGAGAAAAGTCGAGGAAGAAATTGAAACATTATTCAGTCCTAAATCTCCGTTTTCAAATAACCAATCAAGAATAACTAATTCAACTTTTCCTTGGGAGAACGACACATCCAAAACGAATATATCCATTTTTGATTCCGACAAAGAGTCCGCCAGTTTGGGTGGAGGTTTTGCATCTGTTAATGATTTCTCAGAGAAAAAAGGAAAAATTCAACCACCTCAGCAAAGACAGCAAAGATCAAATTTCTTTTCTGCCAAACCTTCTGTGACAGCCATTGAAATTTTTGATGATGAAATTGAAGAAGTGGCATTGTAACAACAACAAATATATGAAATGTTACTTTTGAGGCCTTCATCATCAAGAACTTCAGCCCTTGCACTGGTTATGAAGCTTACTGGTTGTTTTGATATACTTGATAAATAAATGGGCTCCGCAAACAATAACTACATATAAACTATTATCTGTTTTATTTTTAAAAGTCGCTTAAAAGTTGACAGGGTCGACTTCCTTGTACCAGAATTTTTATCTTATATGGCTCAGTCTCTTTCCGCAGCGCAGAAAGCACAAACTCCGTAGCTCCAGCAAAGACCCTCAGGAGTCTCCGAAAAATGCATTCGTGAACCGAAGGATGCAGCCCTGAATCGAACCCACAACCTTCGGAGCCCGAGTCAGACTAGACCACTTCGACATGGAGACTCCATCTGTTTTATTACAGTCATTTACAGCTGTGATATTTCCTCCTCTTCTTCTTCTTTTTATCTCCTTACTGCAGTATAAGCCTTCAACCAACTCAAGCCAGGCTGTCACTCTTTTCTTGTCCTCACAATATTATTCATCTCTATTTCCAATTTTCTTCTCCTTGTATTTTAAGGTTTCCCTCTATTGCATTTTCCCTCTGGATTCCAAAAAAAGAAATTTCTTATTATACGATATACAAGGGGTCTTCACAGAAATGTATCTAGTTCTCTCCCTAATCTCAGTATTGGTTATTCTGTCACACCATTTCAGTGCTATTCTTCGCAGCACCAATTAATGAATATTTACTGTGTTTCAATATATCTTAACTTCCTGTTTCAATTTCCCAAACCATTTCATATTATTTGATCATTTGAAACTTTAAGGTGACTTGTGTCTGTTATCAGCTTTCTGTAGTAAATGAACCACCATATATCACCAAATCATGTTCATTTTCTTTAAAGTATATGCTGTATGAGGTATAGCCAATGTGTATGTGGTGAGTTGCCTGGTTCAAGATAAGCCAAACCAATATTTTCAGTTTTGGCTGTAATAATTGTTTGATAAATGGTGTGGGTGTATGTGTATATATATATATCTCTGTGAACTCAAAAGGTTCAAACACCCCCCCTCCTTCCCATTATAAATTTGAATAATGAAGGCACAAACAGTATGTTGCATAATTTATTACCTGGCATATTTCACTGTATCTCATCAAATGCATACTACAGAACAAAAGTGACTTGCTCAATGAATTCATTTAAAGTAAGGAAGAGTTGCACAAATGTCATCGACTTCACTCTCTTGCCAGCATCCATCCGAATCCAGTGGCAGGACAAGTCGAGACGACTGGGGATGTAGTCAGGTGCCGTGAATGACCAGGGGTTTTGTGTGCACCAATGTGCTTACTACGCTCCACAGCACATTGCTGGTGCTCACCATTCTGTCTGTTCAACCAAATAATGGTGTCCTTCCGCCTAGTCAGTCGTGCTTGCGGGGTATGCAGACCTTAACTCACTGAAGGTTGAACACCAGCCAGCTACCCTCACCTGGTTTGGCAGGCTGTTCAAAGGCTGGTCAGCTGCCCTAAGACAGGTACTACAAGGTGGAGATATGGGGACATACAAGCTTCTCTACAACTACAAGGTGGAGATATGGGGACATACAAGCTTCTCTACAACTACAAGGTGGAGATATGGGGACATACAAGCTTCTCTACAACTACAAGGTGGAGATATGGGGACATACAAGCTTCTCAACTACAAGGTGGAGATATGGGGACATACAAGCTCCTCTACAACTACAAGGTGGAGATATGGGGACATACAAGCTCCTCTACAACTACAAGGTGGAGATATGGGGACATACAAGCTTCTCTACAACTACAAGGTGGAGATATGGGGACATATAAGCTTCTCTACAACTACAAGGTGGAGATATGGCGACATATAAGCTTCTCTACAACTACAAGGTGGAGATATGGGGACATATAAGCTTCTCTACAACTACAAGGTGGAGATATGG
Organism: Cepaea nemoralis; assembly: GCA_014155875.1. Taxonomy (NCBI): domain Eukaryota; kingdom Metazoa; phylum Mollusca; class Gastropoda; order Stylommatophora; family Helicidae; genus Cepaea; species Cepaea nemoralis. Next base: position 88,882 of record JACEFZ010015182.1, read on the forward strand.
AGACATACAAGCTTCTCTACAACTACAAGGTGGAGATATGGAGACATACAAGCTTCTCTACAACTACAAGGTGGAGATATGGGGACATATAAGCTTCTCTACAACTACAAGGTGGAGATATGGAGACATACAAGCTTCTCTACAACTACAAGGTGGAGATATGGAGACATACAAGCTTCTCTACAACTACAAGGTGGAGATATGGGGACATATAAGCTTCTCTACAACTACAAGGTGGAGATATGGGGACATACAAGCTTCTCTACAACTACAAGGTGGAGATATGGGGACATACAAGCTTCTCTACAACTACAAGGTGGAGATATGGGGACATACAAGCTTCTCTACAACTACAAGGTGGAGATATGGAGACATACAAGCTTCTCTACAACTACAAGGTGGAGATATGGGGACATATAAGCTTCTCTACAACTACAAGGTGGATGGAGATATGGAGACATACAAGCTTCTCTACAACTACAAGGTGGAGATATGGGGACATACAAGCTTCTCTACAACTACAAGGTGGAGATATGGAGACATACAAGCTTCTCTACAACTACAAGGTGGAGATATGGGGACATATAAGCTTCTCTACAACTACAAGGTGGATGGAGATATGGAGACATACAAGCTTCTCTACAACTACAAGGTGGAGATATGGAGACATACAAGCTTCTCTACAACTACAAGGTGGAGATATGGGGACATATAAGCTTCTCTACAACTACAAGGTGGAGATATGGAGACATACAAGCTTCTCTACAACTACAAGGTGGAGATATGGAGACATACAAGCTTCTCTACAACTACAAGGTGGAGATATGGAGACATACAAGCTTCTCTACAACTACAAGGTGGAGATATGGGGACATATAAGCTTCTCTACAACTACAAGGTGGAGATATGGAGACATACAAGCTTCTCTACAACTACAAGGTGGAGATATGGGGACATACAAGCTTCTCTACAACTACAAGGTGGAGATATGGGGACATACAAGCTTCTCTACAACTACAAGGTGGAGATATGGAGACATACAAGCTTCTCTACAACTACAAGGTGGATGGAGATATGGAGACATACAAGCTTCTCTACAACTACAAGGTGGATGGAGATATGGAGACATACAAGCTTCTCTACAACTACAAGGTGGAGATATGGAGACATACAAGCTTCTCTACAAACTACAAGGTGGAGATATGGAGACATACAAGCTTCTCTACAACTACAAGGTGGAGATATGGAGACATACAAGCTTCTCTACAACTACAAGGTGGATGGAGATATGGAGACATACAAGCTTCTCTACAACTACAAGGTGGAGATATGGGGACATACAAGCTTCTCTACAACTACAAGGTGGAGATATGGAGACATACAAGCTTCTCTACAACTACAAGGTGGAGATATGGAGGACATACAAGCTTCTCTACAACTACAAGGTGGATGAGATATGGAGGAATACAAGCTTCTCTACAACTACAAAGGTGGAGATATGGAGACATACAAGCTTCTCTACAACTACAGGTGGAGATAGGGGGACATACAAGCTTCTCTACAACTACAAGGTGGAGATATGGGGACATACAAGCTTCTCTACAACTACAAGGTGGAGATATGGGGACATACAAGCTTCTCTACAACTACAAGGTGGAGATATGGGGACATACAAGCTTCTCTACAACTACAAGGTGGAGATATGGGGACATACAAGCTTCTCTACAACTACAAGGTGGAGATATGGGACATACAAGCTTCTCTACAACTACAGAGGTGGAGATATGGGGACATACAAGCTTCTCTACAACTACAAGGTGGAGATATGGGGACATACAAGCTTCTCTACAACTACAAGGTGGAGATATGGGGACATACAAGCTTCTCTACAACTACAAGGTGGAGATATGGGGACATAAAAACTCTGCGACTAAATGTTGGAGAAATGGGGATGTACAAGCTAGACTACAATAACAGGTGGCATCACAGCTGAGGTGACACAACTGTTCTAATATTTACAATAAAGAGTATCTGAGACACGCACAACAGATACAAACAATGCAATGACACATATTTGGAGCATAAAGTGGCAAAACACATACTTATGTGTGATTTAAAGAAGGAAAAAAGAAGTTGGAGAATGGACCTTTTCCCCACACTTTATAACAGCACACATTGACTTTGAATACAAATAAATTATGACACACACACATATATCATTATAACGACAATAACACAAGCACATAAAAAAATAAAGCAATAATAAATACCAGCTTCAGATATAACATATTAAAATGCCACCAAAAAATAAACTATATACATATGTGTTGTTATAGAACCAGTGCTGCTTGCAATCTTTTCCTCTTTGGCCCAAAGACATGTAGTGATACACTTGAGTGTCCATCAGTTCTTATTTTGTTGTAGATCAAATGTTCTATCTTATTTTGTTCCATGTCAAATGTTCTATCTTATTTTATTCCACATCAAATGTTCTATCTTATTTTATTCCATGTCAAATGTTCTATCTTATTTTGTTCCAGATCAAATGTTCTATGCACAGGTCAGCATGGTCGAATGGGTAGGAACACGTGTTTTTAAACATCCGTTGTGCTACGGGTTCAACCCCTACACCGGACAGCTGGACTAAAATGTTGACCTGTCGTCCTCGACTTGGGGGCGTAAATTACAAGTACCCCTGAAGTCGGAGTGGGTTTGCCTGTTGGCGAGGGACACTTAATAGGGAAAGCTAATCCACACACAAAATTCAGTCCATCACTACTATAAATAGTGTGTATGGACTACGCTTGAGTTCAAAGCGAGCGAGCGCCCAAAAAAAATGTTCTATGCGTCTGGTCTCGGTAGAAGTAGCAGTTTGATGGCCCATATGTTACTGGGGCCATTAAAGAAATCAAAGATGCGGCAACCTACACCAGGCATGTCGTAGGAGGTAACTGAGGAGAAGTGGCATGAGACTGGTGACCTCATCCCTTACAAAACTTAGCTGCACATTCCAACTAGTCATGAGCAAGTCTACAAAGAGGGAAATGAAAGTCGGACGATGAAGAAGAAAATGAATGAAGAGTTTGGCATGAGTTGGCTGAGAGAAATTAAAGTCAGAAAAAACATGAAGAACAATTTCCTGATATGTGCAAGAGCCAGACATTCAAATGATGTCCAAGTCTGCCAAAGATGAGTGCAGAACAGACACTCAGGAGTGAGCTGTGATTAATTTATGTTTAAGCACACATCATATGACACACTATGCTCAAAGATAGGAAATCATGTTCTGGTCCTTTGTTATTAGATAGTTAATGCTACCTTTGGAGTCAGGACAGGTCATATGTCTCTCCCCAGGACTCCCCAAGTCATCAACATCATGTGCCATGTTGCATGGGCAGTCACGGTTCACCACCCCACACAATTACAAGAATACATCTGTACAATACAATGCTGATTCTCTTCCGTGCTGCTCTGTCAATCCATCCACATTGCATCTCTCTGTTGACCCCTGTCTCTAACACCCTCCGTCTTCCTGCCTGTCACAAGTGAGCTGACATATTTGTCTACAGTTTGGCCACCGACTTGACTCTATGGATGACAGAATTAGACACCAGCAGCCAGCAACCCAAGCCCACCGCACCTGTGGAGCAAAGGAAAAACAACAGAGTAAAGGCCACCCTGTTTACAAGCTACCAACTCTCTGAATCCCAGAAAACAACACAGTAAAAGCCACCCTGTTTACAAGCTACCAACTCTCTGAAACCCAGAAAGCAATACAGTAAAAGCCACCCTGTTTACAAGCTACCAACTCTCTGAACCCCAGAAAGCAATACAATAAAGACCACCCTGTTTACAAGCTACTATCTCTCTGAATCCTAGAAAGCAATACAGTAAAAACCACCCTGTTTACAAGCTACCAACTCTCTGAACTCCAGAAAGCAATAAGGTAAAGGCCACCCTGTTTACAAGCTACCAACCCTCTGAACCCCATAAAGCAACACAGTAAAAGCCACCCTGTTTACAAGCTACCAACTCTCTGAACTCCAGGAAACAACACAATAAAGGCAATCCTGTTTACGAGCTACCAACCCTCTGAACCCCAGAAAGCAATAAGGTAAAGGCCACCCTGTTTACAAGCTACCAACCCTCTGAACCCCAGAAAGCAACACAGTAAAAGCCACCCTGTTTACGAGCTACCAACTCTCTGAACCCTGGAAAAGACTTGCCACTGTTGGTGTAGAGATCTTCCTCCCGACCCATTACCAACTCTCTGAACCCTGGAAAGGACTTGCTATTGTTGGTGTAGAGATCTTCCTCCCGACCCATTACCAACTCTCTGAACCCCAGAAAACAACACAATAAAGGCCACCCTGTTTACAAGCTACCAACTCTCTGAACCCTGGAAAGGACTTGCTTCTGTTGGTGTAGAGATCTTCCTCCCGACCCATTACCAACTCTCTGAACCCTGGAAAGGACTTGCTATTGTTGGTGTAGAGATCTTCCTCCCGACCTATTACCAACTCTCTGAACCCCAGAAAACAACACAATAAAGGCCACCCTGTTTACAAGCTACCAACTCTCTGAACCCTGGAAAGGACTTGCTACTGTTGGTGTAGAGATCTTCCTCCCGACCCATTACCAACTCTCTGAACCCTGGAAAGGACTTGCTATTGTTGGTGTAGAGATCTTCCTCCCGACCCATTACCAACTCTCTGAACCCTGGAAAGGACTTGCTATTGTTGGTGTAGAGATCTTCCTCCTGACCCATTACCAACTCTCTGAACCCTGGAAAGGACTTGCTACTGTTGGTGTAGAGATCTTCCTCCCGACCCATTACCAACTCTCTGAACACTGGAAAGGACTTGCTATTGTTGGTGTAGAGATCTTCCTCCCGACCGCTACCAAAGTACCATCTTCACAGGGTATGTGTTGCACAACTCTCACTCCCCCCCCCCCCCCCCCCCCCCTCCTATCCAAGCTCAGAAAGCAGTGGAGTGTGCACAGCTGGATCTGGAACTTCACATCCACGGACAGGCATTTAGGATGTAATCAGGTCATGTTTCAGCATATCTTCTCCTTCTTCATTTTCCATAGGATATTTTTGTTTCGGACATTAATTGTATTGTGTGAGTTTGCAGCATAGCAGAGATATGGGCACCTCTTGGCTGACCCGTCCAACTTCTGTGGGCGTCTGCTGCCCAAGTTAACCTCCTCAGTTGATTCAGTATATCCTTGTCAGAACTGGCTGAGGTCAGACCGAGGTTGGTATTGTTTCCTCTGGTAGTTTGAGGTATTTCTTCGTCCACAGATTCCAACCGGTTGCCCAGAGCGAAAGTCACCATCAAGCATGCGCAGTCATGTTTCGCCATCTCATGCGATTACCAGAGTCGTGCATCAGCTCTGTTTTCATCTCAATTATGCCATGTTGCCAAGCCATCCAGAAATTTACCTCTCTGCCTTCACCTTGTTCACCAGTGTAGAGCTCATGAAGAGTTGTATGTCCTTTACAGAACTTAGCAGTCAATCCCAGCATTTTAAAAAAATGTTTGTGATTTCTTAGCATTTGCTTTCTAAATGGCTGGCATTCATCCTGTTGTATGAAAATCAACGCAAGATGATCTGCTGCGAAATCGCCCGCAACTGTATTTTGAACGTGGTATGCGGGATTACAAATTGCATTCGTAAACCCTTCACCACAGACCTGGCTCATGGAGAGAACTAAACAAAAACTAATGAAGTAAGAGGTGAAGAGAACAAGCTGGCACTGGATAGGAAACATCCGGAGAAATCTTGCTGAGAATAGTATAACTAGACATCCCTTGTATGGAACCCACAGGATGAATTAAAACAGCGGGAGACATAAAAACACACGGAGAAGTGAATTAAGTCAGATTAATCAATTGGGGAAAACATGGTCAGAGAAGCAGATAATGAGTCATCTTGGCGTGAGTTGGTTAATGGCCTATTCCTTAATGGGGGGATAAAAAGCAACAGAAGAATAAGAATTGTTACCAAAAAAAAAAGTGATGACAGAAGATCAGAAGATCCTAATCAGAAGTACTACACAAATGTGGCTGTGTCCTGTTTTAACCTACCTGGGATTCCTGTTGGAAATGCCACAAGTGATGCAAAGGGAGACACCCAAGATGGATTCATGGTCAGCAGCGGTGTATCTCTGAACATGAACATCATGGAGAGCACCAGTACCGCCTGCAACAAGACAGATAAGCACATGATCAAAGCAAAGGTTTATATCAGGGAGGGCAGAATACAAAGTGCTACTGTGATGGGACAGAGTATAAAGTGTTATGATGGGGAGGAGAGAGTATAAAGTGTTATGATGGGGAGGAGAGAGTATAAAGTGTTATGATGAGGAGGAGAGAGCATAAAGTGTTGTAATGGGGAGGAGAGAGCATAAAGTGTTGTGATGGGGAGGAGAGAGCATAAAGTGTTGTGATGGGGAGGAGAGAGTATAAAGTGTTGTGATGGGGAGGAGAGAGTATAAAGTGTTATGATGGGGAACAGAGAGTATAAAGTGTTGTGATGGGGAACAGAGAGTATAAAGTGTTGTGATGGGGAACAGAGAGTATAAAGTGTTGTGATGGGAAATATAAAGTATAAAGTATTATGGTGGGGAACAGAGTATAAAGTGTTATGGTGGGAAAACAGAGTATAAAGTGTTATGATGGGGAACAGAGAGTATAAAGTGTTATGGTGGGAAAACAGAGAGTATAAAGTGTTATGGTGGGGAACAGAGTATAAAGTGTTATGGTGGGAAAACAGAGAGTATACAGTGTTGTGATGGGGAACAGAGTATAAAGTGTTATGGTGGCAAAACAGAGAGTATACAGTGTTGTGATGGGGAACAGAGTATAAAGTGTTATGATGGGGAGGAGAGAGTATAAAGTGATATGGTGGGAAACATAAAGTGTTGTGATGGGGAACAGAGAGTATAATGTGTTGTGAAGGGGAACAGAGAGTATAAAGTGTTGTGATGGGGAACAGAGTATAAAGTGTTGTGATGGAGAACAGAGAGTATAAAGTGTTATGGTGGGAAACAAACTGTTATGATGGGGAACAGAGTATAAAGTGTTATGGTGGGAAACATAAAGTGTTATGATGGGGAACAGAGTATATAGTGTTATGATAGGGAACAGGGTATAGTGTTATGATGGGGAACATAGAATATAAAGTGTTATGATGGGGAACAGAGTGTATAAAGTGTTATGATGGGGAACAGATAGTATAAAGTGTTATGATGGGAAACAGAATATAAAGTGTTATGGTGGGGAACAGAGAGTATAAGGTGTTATATTGGGGGAGCATAGAATACACAGTGTTACAATGAGAAAATATAAAATATGAAGTGTTACAATGTGAGAATATGGAATAGACAGTGCTGCCATGGGGGAATATAGAATACACAGTGTTTTGATAAGGGAATATAGAAAACAAAGTGGTACAATGGGGGAATATAGAATACACAGGTTTACAACGGGGTAACAAGAACCCATGATACTTACATGTAGAACATATATCCCAGCAGTGACACCCAAACGTAAATAGTAAACATGCTGTTTTCTTTCACTACCTGCCAGAATTTATTAATATATAAGCTGTATGGCTGCATTTGTATCAACTTTTACTATGTGGTAAAATATATCAATATAGAAGATGTATGACAGAACATTTGTATCAACTCTTCACTACATGATAAATAAATTAATATAGAAGAATATATCTGCAAATGTGTATCAACTTTGACAACCCGTCAACTGCGTCAGTATACACATACCAAACCTACTGTAGGGCAATTCATGATTGGTTGGATGTTGGCTGACATTTTTGTAATGGTGTGATTGTAGCAATCTTGCACCAACTCTCTTAAGCTGTCTTTTACGACCTGCACAGAAGGTTTACAGTGTTACTAGACATAAGTTTCCCTTTGAGGTCCCGGTAACACATGAGTTGAATTGAGATAAGAACCGACATCACTGCATGCAGGACATTCCTATGCATGCTCTGTCCCCTTGGTCAACAGCCAGCAAAGAGCCATACAGCTAATGGTTTCAACTGCCATCTGATTGAAAGTTCTCCTAGTCTTTCCACTCAGTTTTGAGATTTGTACAGAGCCCTGGCTGATCCCCTGCGATATAATTCTCTCCACATACAGGTTCTCAGTCTGTTCAACCGCTTTCTCCACCTGGTCCCACAGGCATCCGACCATATCTCCCTTGTCCATAGGTAATCTACTGCTGAGAGGTTCATTACCTGCCAGCCTGTCAGTCTTTACATTCCCCGCACTCCTGCATGTTAGTTGCATATCCTTTACAGGGCGTCGCAGTCAACACCAGCATGTTTTGCTGCTGTGATCTCTTGGCAAGTTTACGTTCAGTAGTTTGCAATTGCTTTCTAAACGACCGGCATCCATACCATTTCAATTTTTTTAAAATCAATGCAACGTCTACTGCCAAATCGCCCACAGCTGTGTTTCGAACGTGGGTATGCGGGATTACGAAATGCGTCCGTAACCTTTCGCCACTGAGCCAGCACTCCTGCATAAACAGTGCAGAAAATCAATATAACTCTCACAATCAGTGACCTCTAAAGCGTGGAAAGCCATTCTACACGAAACTTTCCTGTATCCAGCTTACTAATCATACGGTAACACATGGCAGGCATATATTTCTGCTATGTGTTTTCACTTGTAAACTGGCCTTTTGCAAGATGAAAAAATATACTGACCAATAAAAAGCTGTCAATTGCCGTTAGAAAAACAATACTGAAGTGCTATACAGAATCTATATTGCTATATGCCTGTGCTACATGGACAATGAGTAGACAAGCTGAGAAACACTGAATGGCATGGAAGTGTGATTTCTGAGGAAACTGCAAAGAATACCATGAATGAGCAGAAAAACAAAATAACAAGTTCTCCAATAAACAAATAAAAACTAAGCTCATTAGCAAAATTAGATTTACAGTCAAGATTTTATGGGCATGTTATGTTAAAAAATAAACTAGAAAACTTAGTGACAACTGGAAAAATTGATGGCCAAATAGTAAGGTGAAGGCAGAGAGACAACTACCTGGATAGCTTGGTCACATGGCAAATCGGGGCAAGAACACAGAGCTGATCCACGACTCTGGTGATCGTGTCAGATAGCGAACCATGACCCCTGCATGTTTATTGCGATGACACAATGAAGCTTCTTACCTTTCTCTTTGATTTGTGACATCAGTTTGTCTACTTGTCTCTGTAACTTTGCATACCGAACAAACTCGTCTGTAATGCTCAGTTGTGATTGTTCCTCTTTAAGATTTTTTATTTCTTCTCTTGAATTAATTTCATCATCAGTGACGGTGAATACAAGTTTAGCAATCTGAAATGACAACAAGAACAAAAAAAACAGTAAGGTCACCCTATCTCCATCATGTGCCATGCCGATAAGCATGGGTGGTCATGTTTTACCATCTCAAACGACAAAACTAGATTGTCTTGGCATCTGTAAAGAAGGTAGTTTGCCATTACTTTCCTTTGTAGCAGTGTCCATGCTGGTTGATGATCATAGCATTGTCTTTAAAAAGAGATCCTTTGCCTACCGTCGTGAAATTGGAGACCATAACCTACAAATATCTGTTGGCTGCTCCTCCACTTCATCCACCACCTGCATCCTTGGTCTCATGTAACCCTGATCCATGGGCTAAATGGGTACTCCACCTTTTCCAAGGTTATCCTGTAGGATGGTCCTATAGCAGATGTTATGTATGTTATGTGGACTGATGTCACTGCACAAAGGGCATTCCCCTGGGTGGTCAGTCCTCTGATACAGCAGCCATACTAAAGACTTTCTGCTCACTGCTCCCTGAGGAGTTAGTTATATCTCTTTTCGTGGCCTCACAAACTGTATCACTGTGCTTGACCATGCTTCACTCCTAATTAGTACAGTCATGCTAGAGTCAGTCTCATTGATATCCACCAGCAGCAAACAAAAGAAGAAAAGAAGTATCCGCCAGCCAAATTCAAACTGCAGTGACTATATCAGCCCTGTCCACGATTGCTTCCATATGTATTGGTGCACTATATGCCAGCTGTTGTGTGTTTTCAGTACCTTTTACTCTGGCATGTCTAGATGCACACATCCATCAGTGGTAGATGTCATCAGAGGTGTGAAGTTATAGGGCTTGCTCCTATCTTCTTTAATGATTACACTTTACACCATGGGGCAATTTTCAAGCTGAACTCAAATATGTTTTAGAGTTCTTCTTTTGTTCCATACAGCTGGAAGTTTAGTGTTGATTCAGTGGGTCAGTAATTAATACTAATACTTTCTCAATGTTTTTCCATATTATTTCTTTTGTTTTTCAATTATAAAAATATTGTTAACATTGTAATCCACCGTGGGGCCAATTATTAGGAAAAAACTAAGAATAGTAATACTGTAATCTACCATGCATGGCATAAGAGGCAACTAAGGAAGATTGGTCTTGGCAACCCATCCCGTAGAAAACTTGGCTGCAAAAATCACAAATGGAACCAACTTATGGGACATGCAGAGAGCTGCAGGAGATGATAGCTAAAGACTGCTACGGTTTTGATTGAGTTCGCTTAAGATATATTACTATTTGCCAACAGAGAATAAACAGCAGAAGAAGAACCAGTAATTATAAATTTAATTTATATTATCATAACCGTAATAATTCAATTAATTAGTATTATTATAGTATATTCTTACTTCTTAATCTTATCAATCATTCATTCCATTCATTATTCATTTTCTATCTAACTCGAAATCAAACAAATTAATTACAAACTCACGATTAAATTTATTAATTTATATTTATGATTCGGATAGTTAAAATCAGATCTAATTCTTACAAAAACAACACGGTTAAATATAATATAATTACCATTGTTGTAATGTCTCCTATGTACGCGGGCAGAAAGGCAAAGCATATCTCCAACAAAAACACGAAGACCATCAGAAACATGTTGCCGTCTTGTCTGGTCTGCTTCTTGTTGTCTGCTGAACAGTTCTAAAAACTATCACCGGCACTTCGTCGCCGGTAACGGTCTCTGCCAATTTATATTTATACTGAACTGTCAAACTGTCAAAAACTCTCATTTACTGCCAATATAGTATCTTGGGGTGTATTGACAAGGGGGAGAGGGGGGGGGGTGTCTTGAGCCTGGGGAATTAAGACCGCCTGGCTATTCCAATACTCGACGCATCAAGAAGATTTTTAAAAAATCAGAAATGATGAAATCAAGACTAAAGTGGGGGTGTTTATAGCAAATAACAGCGATAGATAAACTACTTTTTGTTTTTGTTTTGTTCGCATATCCTTTACAGGACATCGCTGTCAACATCAGCATCTTTCAGCTTATTGTTGATTTCTTGGCAAGATTACGCTCAGTAGTTTGCCATTGCTTTCTGAGCGACCGGCTCACATACCCCGTAAATCACCAACTCGGCGAGAACCGGGGAATTAAGACCGCCTGGCTATTCCAATACTCGACGCATCAAGAAGATTTTAAAAAAATCAGAAATGATGAAATCAAGACTAAAGTGGGGGTTTATAGCAAATAACAGCGATAGATAAACTACTTTTTGTTTTTGTTTTGTTCGCATATCCTTTACAGGACATCGCTGTCAACATCAGCATCTTTCAGCTGATTGTTGATTTCTTGGCAAGATTACGCTCAGTAGTTTGCCATTGCTTTCTGAGCGACCGGCTCACATACCCCGTAAGTCACCAACTCGGCGAGAACCGTTACCGATTCTCGCGCAAGTTACGTGCCTCACGTGGATATACGGGATTACAGAGAAAGTCGCTAACCCCTAGGCAAGGGAGACCGGCAGATAAACAACTAGGCAAACTAAATTTCATTAGAAAACAGCAAGTAAAATGGTTCGGCCACATAGTAGTACTAGGCTACCAGCTAACAGGACGCCACAACAGGCAATGATGTAGGGAAATTTGTCGTTTTCTTTGCTGGAGAATCTTTCTGAAGTAGGCCATCGCATTATCATTCATCAGGTTTACTGCCCTGTTAGCAACAAGTTTGTTTGGAAGATGGTTCACAATGAAGTCTTCGACGTCTGCCCACATGCTGCAAATTTCTTTAATCCTAGCAGTTGAAACGATAACTGGCTCCTCATCATCGGACGACTGCTCCTCTTTTATTGACTTTAGCTGTTCATTCTGAAGATCACAGGCTCAGCTGTAGTGTGCCTCTCCACTGTGGTCCTCAATCAGCTCATCCATGTCGTTGCCATCGACTTCCAGGCCCATATTTTTGCCAAAGGACACACTCTCACCCATTACATTGGCACAGAACAGCAGAGTTAGCCTGTCCTTCATTGGTTTGTGCCGCGGCAGTGCTTTCTCCTCCTGTGTGATAAAGTTCCTCTTTGGCATTTTTTTCCAGAAGAGGCCCGTTTCATCGTAATTAAAGACTTGTTGTGGAACGTAGATATCCTCTTTGATGACATTATTAAATTCCACATTGAACGCTTCTGTTTCTTTCTCGTTAGAACTTACAGCCTCCCCGTGCCTAATTACACAATGAATGCTACTTCATTTTTTGAACTTTTCAAACCAGCCTCTGATGGCTTTAAAATCGCCAGTCTCAGCACTTGTACCAAGCAATTTCGACAATAAATCACTGTGCAATAGCTTCGCCTTTTCACATATTATTGCCTCACTAACACTGTCTCCTGCAAGTTGCTTTTCATTAATCCAGATCAAGAGAAGATTTTCCACTTTCTCTAAAATGTCAGATCTTTGCTTCTGCAGCTTAGTTACGCCTCCTTTAGCTACATCGACTGATTTGAGTAACTCTTTGTTCTTTATGATGGTGAAGATAGTTGATTTTGCCATGCTGTACTCATTAGCGATGTCACACACACGAAGGCCATTTTCATGTTTCATAATTATTTCCTTCTTTACCTTCACTGTTATACGTTTCTACTTCCTAGCAGCACCATTACCGTTCTTCGAACTCATAATTGATGGGATTAACAAGGGAAACAATGAAAGAGATGAATTGAACACAGTGCCACTGCTAAGAAATCTTTTACTGCTGTGTAGAAAAGGCCAATGAAAGCGAGGCTGCGCACTCGTGCAAAACTAGGCTAGCGCTAAGCGATGTTAGTACTGCGTGGCCTTCGTTTGTACTGTACTCTCTCTCTCTCTCTCTCTCTCTCTCTCTCTCTCTCTCTCTCTCTCTCTCTCTCTCTCTCTCTCTCTCTCTGTCTGTCTCTCTCTCTCTCTCGTTGTTTTTTCTCTATGTTATGGATTTGACAAGTGAGTAGTTGAATAGTGATGGCCCAAAAGAGTTTATGCAATAAGTCCTTATCGTTGAAAGTTAGAAAAAGAATTATTGCATGTTATATAGAACCAGATCTATCATATGGCTGCAAATCCTGGACACTTTGTAAAAAAGCAAAAACATCCTTGGATGCCTAGAAGTTGTGACTTTATTGAAGAATGTTGAAACGTATGTCGAAAAAGCAATATCCATTAAAAATATATATATACAAAAAGAATGCTAAACTGAACAACGTTTAATATTTGTCCCAATTATAACCCAAGAGGGCTAAACGGAATATTGAAAACCAATTAAATAAATAAGAATGTAAAAAATTCCTTGCACAGCCAAGTTGAGCAGTCTGGACATTTTGAGTGAGGTTAAGTCGCAAAGACAACTTATCACAAACTTTAGAAAGAGGCAGTTTTAACTTTCTTGGCTACATTATAACAAGAGAGAAACTGGAACATGTTGTGACAACTGGGAAGATTTATGGAAAGAGAGATAAAGGAAGACAGTGAGAAAATCCTGGTCATTTTTTGCGTCATGGCACAAAAGAGTGTCAGCACACATAGTGTAATTGGAGATCACAAAATGTGGAGAAGCTTGTTCGCCCACGCCAGTAGGCAAGGTATTTGATGCTGATTGATGGCCCATATTTTAATAATAATAGTATTATTATTAGTGAACCGCGGCTGTGACTTTGGGACTAGTGAGAGTCGTAGTTTCATAATCATTAGTCATTAGTCGCAGTTTCAGCTTCACGCAACGGTTCGTCTCCATTATGCTCCGTTCCTGTGCTAGTGAATATCACACAAAATGCTCCTTAGTCTCGACAAACCAACAGACCGCACAAGTACACTGTGCATAATGCCAGAATGCCAACACAAAAATACAGTTCATTTTCGATGGAAGGCATAAGGCAACCCAGTCAGTTCTGCGTTAAGCCGGCCGCCATAATTCCGAACATGCAGATGACTCTACAAACAACCGCAGGCAGATGTAAATCTGTTTTAAAATTCTCCGTTATATCGAATAGAGGATTCAAAATCAGCTGCGAGCGATTTTCATTGATCTTTCCGGTCGCCACGTTGTTTTCTAACGCCTCTTTTCTCATTATGTGACCAACGAATGTTGTTTGTCTCCGTCTCATATTTGTGTATACTGTTCTGCTCTCATCAGCCTCTTCCAGGCCATCAGTGTTAGTTACTCTGGCAGTCCAAGTTATTCGCAACTTTCGTCTCAGAAACCCCATCTCTATAGCTTCCAAATACTTATTAACTGATTCAGTGCTGATAGATAATATATCGCTAAATGTGACCTCCCATTTGGACAGAAGGACGATATATCGCTATACTCGGGTCATCGTGTTATTTGTTTTGTTTCCAGGATATCCAGGGAGTACCACACAGCTGGATAACCAGAATGTGAAGGCAGATGTCCCATGTAATAAATTGAATGGATGTTCTTTTAGTAGAGAGAGAGTTAACTGAAGTACTTGGGTATCGCATTTGACAGGTGTTTGTCTTTTAAGGAGCATGTGGAGGCTTTGGTTGTGAAGGATGGTAAGGGTCTAAATGCACTGAGGGCGATGGCAGCAATCGGGGTGGAGCAAAGGATGCTTCATAGGCTCTTTCAGCTGTTAATAATATATGCCATTGATTATGGTTTATGCCGGCTCCCTGGCCGAGGAGTTAGCAGACTTCTCCGTTAACCCCGAATACTCTCGTGGTTGACGTGAGTGCACGAGAATTGGAAGTGGTTCGAGTCGCACCAATGACTTATAAGAGTATGGAGATGGTCGTTCAGAAAGTCGTGGCGTGCTGATGAGCGTAATCTAGCCTAGGAATCAACATACAGCTGAAAGATGCTGGTGTTGACCGCAATATCCTGAAACAGGATGGAAACGCGGAAAAAACATTGATTATGGTTTGGAGCTCCTGACAGGTTGAAAGGTTGGAGCGCATACAGAATGCGGCCATGCAAGTGATACTGGGGTTCACAAAGGACACACAAATTATATGCTTAAGGCATATCTTGGCGCTACCAACAATGGCGGATAGGCATAGGATCCTTCAAGCCAAATGGTACCTGAGAGGTACTGCAGATAGGGATCACTCCCTGCATGAAGATATGGATATAGTCAAAGGTCATAGATTAAGACGAGGCAGGTGCTGGATGGCACAGGCAGAACTGTCTATACGTCAGGTGTGTGATCTAGAGACCATCAATCGTGAAAAAGAGTGGGTTGAAGTACCGGAGGACATGACGGACTGGCACATTGTACTAATAGTGGCATTGGTTCGTGAGTGCAGACAGTTGGCAGCTGGCCGCGCAGATTCTGAGGTGCAACAATTGATCCAGAGTAACACACATCAAGGTGACATAGTGATCTATACTGATAGGTCAGTGGTGAAAAACAGATGGAGTGGTTGGGGTTTCATTGCAAAGGCTAATGGACGATTCTTTAAAAAAAGGAGAGCCTGGCATAAGAGGCAACGACCTCCAGCATGAGAATGGTGGTGGAAGCAGCCACAGCGGTATTCCGTTGGTTAGAGGAGACCACCGCAACACAGATTGTTTTCATCACGGACTCAAGGGTTATGCTTAGTAAGGCGGAGAAAGGAATGTTTCGTGTGGAATGGCTCACATCGTTTCAGAGGTCACATATTGTAAGAATTGTATGGACCTTTTACTCTGGCCATGCGGGAGTGCGTGGGAATGAACAGGCTGATATGCTGACAGAGACTGCACATCTTGGTGCTTATGGAGGTGGTCGTGCGCCTGTGGGACCAGGTGAAGAAGGTGGGGGAAGACTGAGAACCCTTATGTGGAAAGGATGAGATTGCGGGGGGTTGGCAGGGGTTCTGGTAGAATCTCAAAACTGAAAGGGAAGATCAGGAGAACGTGTAATCAGATAGCGGTGGGAATGATTAATAGTGTGACTCTTCGCTGGCTGTTGAACGAGGGGACGGAGCACGTATGGAATGTCCCGAGTGCAGTGATGTCGGTTCTTAACTCAACTCAGAAATCCCATCTCTGTTGTTTCCAAACTCTTCTTAACTGATTCAGTGCCGATGGACAATATATCGCCAAATGTGACCTCCCATTTGGACAGAAGGACGATGTAAGCGCTATACTAGGGTATTCGCGTTATTTGTTTTATTTCGTGGTATCTTCCACAATTTCAATGTTCAGTGAACGGAAATTCACATTATAATACTTGATCATGTGATTGTGAAACTGTGTCTGGTCCAATCCTACTTTTTCTTTGGCACTGAATCAGTTCACTTGATTGTAGCCCATGTTTAAAGAAAAAGAAAACAAACCCGAACTTCTAAAAATGGACCTGGGCTCCCAGGTTGATCCAGCCTTACATGAGTACCAGGAAATGTGTTGGGAAGTAAAGGCAGCCAGCGTGATACTGACCACAGAGTGCTGATTGTGTCTAAAATATGGGCCTAGCCAGGTATAGCCAGTTATCTCCCAAGTCGTGTACTTACATTCCAGCCACAGAGTGCTGAGTGTGTGTCTCTAAAATATAGGTCTAGCCAGTTATCTCCCAAGTCGTGTACTTACATTCCAGCCACAGAGTGCTGAGCGTGTCTCTAAAATATGGGTCTAGCCAGATATAGCCAGTTATCTCCCAAGTCGTGTACTTACATTCCAGCCACAGACTGCTGAGCGTGTCTCTAAAATATGGGTCTAGCCAGATATAGCCAGTTATCTCCCAAGTCGTGTACTTACATTCCAGCCATAGAGTGCTGAGTGTCTCTAAAATATGGGTCTAGCCAGTTATCTCTCAAGTCGTGTACTTAAATTCCAGCCACAGAGTGTTGAGTGTGTCTCTAAAATATGGGTCTAGCCAGATATCTCCCAAGTCGTGTACTTCTATTCCAGCCACAGAGTGCTGGAACGTGTCTCTAAAATATGGGTCTAGCCAGATATAGCCAGTTATCTCCCAAGTCGTGTACTTACATTCCAGCCACAGAGTGCTGAGTGTGCTTCTAAAATATGGGCCTAGCCAAATATAGGCAGTTATCTCCCAAGTCGTGTACTTACATTCTAGCCTCAGAGTGCTGATTGTGTCTCTAAAATGTGGGTCTAGCCAGATATAGCCAGTTATTTCCCAGTCGTGTACTTACATTCCAGCCACAGAGTGCTGAGTATGTCTCTAAAATGTGGGTCTAGCCAGATATAGCCGCAATGGCAAACTACCTTCTTTATAGATGTCAAGAAAATCATGTTGTGTGGACTCATCGATAATCAGAGAAACGGCGTAAATGGGTGCTTCAAAGGAGCAGACTCGCCCGATATCCACGACTCTGATGATCGAGTGAGATGGCAGAGCATGACCGCCCACGCTAATCGGCATGGCACATGAAGGATGGAAAATATAGCCAGTTATCTCTCAAGTCCTGCACTTACATTCCAGCCACAGAGTGCTGAGTGTGTCTCTAAAATATGGGTCTAGCCAGATATAGCCAGTTATCTCCCAAGCCGTGTACTTACATTCAAGCCACAGAGTGCTGATTGTGTCTCTAAAATATGGGTCTAGCCAGATATAGCCAGTTATCTCCCAAGTCGTGTACTTACATTCCAGCCACAGAGTGCTGAGTGTGTCTCCAAAATATGGGTCTAGCCAGTTATCTCCCAAGTCGTGTACTTACATTCCAGCCACAGAGTGCTGAGTGTGTCTCTAAAATATGGGTCTAGCCAGATATAGCCGCAATGGCAAACTACCTTCTTTATAGATGTCAAGAAAATCATGTTGTGTGGACTCATCGATATTCAGAGAAACGGCGTAAATGGGTGCTTCATAGGAGCAGACTCGCCCGGTATCCACGACTCTGAAGATCGAGTGAGATGGCAGTGCATGACCGCCCACGCTAATCGGCATGGCACATGAAGGATGGAAGATATAGCCAGTTATCTCTCAAGTCGTGTACTTACATTCCAGCCACAGAGTGCTGAGTGTGTCTCTAAAATATGGGTCTAGCCAGATATAGCCAGTTATCTCCCAAGTCGTGTACTTACATTCCAGCCACAGAGTGCTGAGTGTGTCTCCAAAATATGGGTCTAGCCAGATATAGCCAGTTATCTCCCAAGTCGTGTACTTACATTCCAGCCACAGAGTGCTGAGCGTGTCTCTAAAATATGGGTCTAGCCAGATATAGCCAGTTATCTCCCAAGTCGTGTACTTACATTCCAGCCACAGAGTGCTGAGTGTCTCTAAAATATGGGTCTAGCCAGATATAGCCAGTTATCTCCCAAGTCGTGTACTTACATTCCAGCCACAGAGTGCTGAGTGTGCTTCTAAAATATGGGCCTAGCCAGATATAGCCGCAATGGCAAACTACCTTCTTTATAGATGTCAAGAAAATCATGTTGTGTGGACTCATCGATAATCAGAGAAACGGCGTAAATGGGTGCTTCAAAGGAGCAGACTCGCCCGATATCCACGACTCTGATGATCGAGTGAGATGGCAGAGCATGACCGCCCACGCTAATCGGCATGGCACATGAAGGATGGAAAATATAGCCAGTTCTCTCTCAAGTCCTGCACTTAATTCCAGCCACAGAGTGCTGATTGTGTCTCTAAAATATGGGTCTAGCCAGATATAGCCAGTTATCTCCCAAGTCGTGTACTTACATTCCAGCCACAGAGTGCTGAGTGTCTCTAAAATATGGGTCTAGCCAGATATAGCCAGTTATCTCCCAAGTCGTGTACTTACATTCCAGCCACAGAGTGCTGAGTGTGCTTCTAAAATATGGGCCTAGCCAGATATAGCCGCAATGGCAAACTACCTTCTTTATAGATGTCAAGAAAATCATGTTGTGTGGACTCATCGATAATCAGAGAAACGGCGTAAATGGGTGCTTCAAAGGAGCAGACTCGCCCGATATCCACGACTCTGATGATCGAGTGAGATGGCAGAGCATGACCGCCCACGCTAATCGGCATGGCACATGAAGGATGGAAAATATAGCCAGTTCTCTCTCAAGTCCTGCACTTAATTCCAGCCACAGAGTGCTGATTGTGTCTCTAAAATATGGGTCTAGCCAGATATAGCCAGTTATCTCCCAAGCCGTGTACTTACATTCAAGCCACAGAGTGCTGATTGTGTCTCTAAAATATGGGTCTAGCCAGATATAGCCAGTTATCTCCCAAGTCGTGTACTTACATTCCAGCCACAGAGTGCTGAGTGTGTCTCCAAAATATGGGTCTAGCCAGTTATCTCCCAAGTCGTGTACTTACATTCCAGCCACAGAGTGCTGAGTGTGTCTCTAAAATATGGGTCTAGCCAGATATAGCCGCAATGGCAAACTACCTTCTTTATAGATGTCAAGAAAATCATGTTGTGTGGACTCATCGATAATCAGAGAAACGGCGTAAATGGGTGCTTCAAAGGAGCAGACTCGCCCGATATCCACGACTCTGATGATCGAGTGAGATGGCAGAGCATGACCGCCCACGCTAATCGGCATGGCACATGAAGGATGGAAAATATAGCCAGTTCTCTCTCAAGTCCTGCACTTAATTCCAGCCACAGAGTGCTGATTGTGTCTCTAAAATATGGGTCTAGCCAGATATAGCCAGTTATCTCCCAAGTCGTGTACTTACATTCCAGCCACAGAGTGCTGAATGTGTCTCTAAAATATGGGTCTAGCCAGTTATCTCCCAAGACGTGTACTTACATTCCAGCCACAGAGTGCTGAGTGTGTAAAATATGGGTCTAGCCAGATATAGCCGCAATGGCAAACTACCTTTTTATAGATCTCAAGAAAATCATGCTGTGTGGACTCATCGATAATCAGAGAAACGGCGTAAATGGGTGCTTCATAGGAGAAGCCTCGCCCGGTATCCACGACTCTGGTGATCGAGTGAGATGGCAGAGCATGACCGCCCACGCTTATCGGCATGGCACATGAAGGATGGAAGATATAGCCAATTATCTCCCAAGTCATGTACTTACATTCGAGCCACAGAGTGCTGATTGTGTCTCTAAAATATGGGCCTAGCCAGATATAGCCAATTATTTCCCAAGTCGTATACTTACATTCCAGCCACAGAGTGCTGAGCGTGTCTCTAAAATATGGGTCTAGCCAGATATAGCCAGTTATCTCCCAAGTCGTGTACTTACATTCCAGCCACAGAGTGCTGAGTGTGTCTCTAAAATATGGGTCTAGCCAGACTATAGCCAGTTATCTCCCAAGTTGTGTACTTACATTCTAGCCACAGAGTGCTGAGTGTGTCTCTAAAATATGGGCCTAGCAGATATAGCCACTTCTCCCCTAGTCCCCTAAGTCACGTACTTACCCTCCATGATTCACTGCTAAATAGTAAAATATAAGTTCTATTAACATTTCATTTCATTTCAGAGAACGACTAATAAAATTTAAACGGCCGTTTGGGTCCTAGAATACTTATTATATTATTTCATTATTATATATTTGAGAACAAAGTCTTAAGACGCATCTTTGGGCCCATTAGGGATACACAAAGTGGAGAGTGGAAAAGAAGAAACAACAAAGACATTATTTATGATCTGTTTAAGTCCCCGCTAATCACTGGTATCATGAAGGCTAACAGTCTGCAATGGATGGGGCATATAGGAAGAATGGAACTGTCTGTCCAAAAAAAAAACTGTCATTTACTGCCAATATAGTACCTTGCGGTGTATGGCAGAGGGGTCTTTGAGCCTGGGGACTAAAGGCCACCTGGCTAGTGCAGTCGCCGCGAACTGTGCAGGTTAGGCGACTGCACTAGCCAGGCGGCCTTTATTCCCCAGTTAAACCCCAGGTTGGGGTTTCACTGCAAAGGCTAATGGACGATTCTTTAAAAAAGGAGAGCCTGGCATAAGAGGCAACGACCTCCAGCATGAGAATGGTGGTGGAAGCAGCCACAGCGGCATTCCGTTGGTTAGAGGAGACCACCGCAACACAGATTGTTTTCATCACGGACTCAAGGGTTATGCTTAGTAAGGCGGAGAAAGGAATGTTTAGTGTGGAATGGCTCACATCGTTTCAGAGGTCACATATTGTAAGAATTGTATGGACCTTTTACTCTGGCCACGCGGGAGTGCGTGGGAATGAACAGGCTGATATGCTGACAGAGACTGCACATCTTGGTGCTTATGGAGGTGGTCGTGCGCCTGTGGGACCAGGTGAAGACGGTGGGGGAAGACTGAGAACCCTTATGTGGAAAGGATGAGATTGCGGGGGGTTGGCAGGGGTTCTGGTAGGAAGAATGGAATAGGGAAATAAAACTCGCTTATACTCAGGAAATAGGTAGACCAAGAAGACGGTGGAGAGATAATACATATACAGACCTACAAGCACTTGGAATCAACGACTGGCAAGAGAAGGTCCACCAGAGAGACGAATGGAGACAGATTGTATCTGCAGCAAAGAACCTCAATGGCTCGGAAAGCTGAAGAAGAAGAAGATTATTTTATATATGTTGATTATTTCTTGTTTTGGGATTTTCACCTGTATGGAGTCCGTTGTAAGGTATGTACATGTGTCTGTGTTTAGCATGTCTCATCTTTTCCCAAGAGCTACATATACCTAACTGTATGTATTCCATTATAGACATACATAGTGAGGTCACATTATGAGAATGGATGATAGTAGATGCTACAGGACATCATTTTTGGTGATTTTTATTTTAAATGTTGCATATCCCTTACATGACGTTGCAGTCAACACCAGCATTTTTCAGCTGCTGTTGATGTACTAGGCAAGTTTTTATGTTCAGTAGTTTGCCATTGCTTTCTGAACGACCGGCTCCCATACCAACACGTTATAACACAACGTGACACGGTCTGCTGCACAAATTGGTCGCAGCTGAGTTTCGAACGCCCGGTAAGCGGCTCACGAACCGCGTTCACAAACCTTTGGCCACGGAGGGCATTATTTTAGGTGAATTACAGATGGGTTAAAGATCTCTCGGTCGGCCTCTACTATGGTACAAAATTGTGTGTAAGCGGGACATGAATGATACAGGCACTGGTATTGCACCTTGGGAGCAAGTCACCGCTGACTGTGTTGCATGGAGGGCACATATCAGAAATAGGATAGACACAGCAGAAAATGATGGCAGAAAGGTTACACACTGGGTGGGTGAGACGTCAGATGGTGGACATGACCATGTGTTCACATAAATTCATTGCAGATGAACATTTACCGCTCCTATTAGTCAGATCAGCCACAATCGCTACCGTCACGGGTTGTAATTATTATGTCTTTTTTCGAAACACAATGTAACAAACTATCATCTTTCAAGACGGTAAGGCACTCTGCATGTCTAGTGGCGCAAAATGTAACAGGCAAAGGCAGTCCCATAGTAGGCACTTCCAATAGGGTGTAAATCTTATGCCTTCACACATTCTTCTTCTTCTTCCGCGTTCATCCGAAGTTTTTTTCGGACGTGATTGCATTGTGCCTGTTTACAGCAGAGATGCGTTCTTGCGCCGTTAGGCCGACACATCCGACTTCTGCGGGCATTTGTTGACCGGGTTAACCTTCCCGGGGGGTTTCTTAGGTTTCACATATTCTAAGTCATAATATATGAATATGGGGTGACAAAGACCCTTTCTAGCCGTTGTCCTTGCCATCTTGACAGACAATAGTTTGTTACATTGTGCTTTAAAAAAAAAAAGGCATAACTACAACCCATGGCGGTAAGGACACGTATGAAGCTATACCTCTCCATAGCACAAAGCCTGAGCCGAACTGTAGAGACCATGTGTTGTCCTGGCAGCATGGTCCCTCTCTCGGCCTGTTAGTTTACTTCAAAGTTAACGCCAATAAATCTGGAACAAGACCAGCTGCAGAATCAGCAAAGCAATGATCAAGACCCTAATACTTGGTGAGCAACTGGTATAGAATCGAAGCTCGAAATGTGTGAACACTGAATAAGAATACGGAAGAAGAAACAAAGATATTTACAACAATCTTTGTCACTGTTTGTATTCAGCTTTTGACATGCAATTATGGTATATGTTTATAAAAAAAAAGTCAAGGAGGACATTAAATATATATATATATATATATACATACTGAAACGCTCCATAATTAGACACATACCTAAAAATTATAACTCATAAAAAAAATACAAGCAAGTTTCACAAAACCCAGAAAAAAGGTTAGTTAAATAAGAAAAACTAATTACTATATCAATGATTAAAGACTACTGTTGTTATCTATTTGAATGAGTATAGATTACTGTTCTTACTTATTAATCATAGGAATGATTACAGATTATTGTTACAACTTCTTGCGTAAAAAGAAAAAAAAAAGAATACAATTTTACATCAACTGAATACTAAAATAAAACAAGCAATACAGCTTTAAAAATGAATGATCAATATCATTTTAAAATATCAAGTATTTGACTTTGACTTATGAGTGGAACCTGTTTTTCAATATCATTGTGTTTGGACAATTAGTGAATTAGAAAAGAGGGGGGGGGGGGGGGGGGGGGGGGGGGGAGAGAGAGAGAGAGAGAGAGAGAGAGAGAGAGAGAGAGAGAGAGAGATTAGAAACTGGGTTCCAATCCTTACAACGCTCAGGGTTTTATCTGTCAGTGGTAAAATAACCAATGTTTGGTCTGTTGACCACGTAGTGACTGGCTATGTTGAAGGGTATGTCTCCTTAGCCCGTGTCTAGAGCTTCCTGACATAGCTGTTCCCTCCATGTATTTGGTACGTGGTTAAGTAAGACACAAAAAAGGTACCTTTCGCACGCCTTAGAACATGTAGTTAGATCCATATTTGTATGGATTAGTCAGCTCTCGTCGCTGTCAGTACCAAGCCGACCAACTTTACTTCCGAAAACGGTTTCCTGGTACTTTTTAGGCTGCGTGGACCTATAAACCCAGGTCATTGCGTGGACCTTTAAGCCCAGGTTGCTGCATGGACCTATAAGCCCATGTTGCTGCGTGGACCTATAAGCCCAGGTCGCTGAAGGACCTATAAGCACTGGTCACTGGGTCGACCTCTAAGCCCAGGTCATTGTGTGGACCTATAAGCCCATGTCGCTGTGTGGACCTATAAGCCCATGTCACTGCGTGGACCTATAAGCCCAGGTCGCTGCATGGACCTATAAGCCCAGGTGGCTGCATGGACCTATAAGCCCAGGTCACTGAAGGACCTATAAGCACTGGTCACTGGGTCGACCTCTAAGCCCAGGTCATTGTGTGGACCTATAAGCCCATGTCGCTGTGTGGACCTATAAGCCCATGTCGCTGCGTGGACCTATAATCCTAGGTCACTGCATGGACCTATAAGCCCAGGTTGCTGAAGGACCTATAAGCCCAGGTTACTGTGCTGACCTATAAGCCCAGGTCACTGTGCCGACCTATAAGCCCAGCCCAGGTCACTGCACCGACCTATAAGCCCAGGTCACTGCGCTGACCTAGAAGGCCAGGCACTGGGTCGACCTATAAGCTCAGATCACTGCACTGACCTATAAGCTCAGATCACTGTGCCGACCTATAAGCCCAGGTCACTGCGCCGACCTATAAGCCCAGGTCATTGCGCCGACCTATAAGCCCAGGTCATTGCACCGACCTATAAGCCCAGGTCACTGCACCGACCTATAAGCCCAGGTCACTGCATCAACCTATAAGCCCAGGTCACTGCGCTGACCTAGAAGCCCAGGCACTGGGTCGACCTATAAGCTCAGGTCACTAGGTCGACCTATAAGCTCAGATCACTGTGCCGACCTATAAGCTCAGATCACTGTGCCGACCTATAAGCTCAGGTCATTGCATCAACCTATAAGCCCAGGTCACTGCGCTGACCTAGAAGCCCAGGCACTGGGTCGACCTATAAGCTCAGGTCACTAGGTCGACCTATAAGCTCAGATCACTGTGCTGACCTATAAGCTAAGATCACTGTGCCGACCTATAAGCTCAGGTCACTAGGTCGACCTGTAAGCCCAGGTCACTGTGCCGACCTAGAAGCCCAAGTCACTGGGTCGACCTATAAGCCCAGGTTAATTTTAACAATTAGCATCTACCCCAATGCAGATGGAAGCCCTGACCACTGGGGCGGCAGCGAGGTCTAGCCACTACACTACAGAGGTTCCCTTTAGGTATATGGTGCTCGCCACACATTTTCATAGGATAAATCACATGTTTGCAGGACATTGTAATGAACCCCAACCTGAGGTCGAATTACCAGACAATTTTACATAACAGAAGTTTGCCATTGCTTTCTGAACAAGATGTCAATGTTTAAGATGAACTGATTGTTATATGGATTGAACCCACAACCCCACCATCAGCGTATCAGAAGTTTAAGTGCAAACGCACAAAAGCTCGCGGCCATGCAGACCTCCTTTCAACGGACAATAAGAGTAAGAAGAGAATATTGAACCACCCACAATAGTTATTTTATTACAAACAATTGGTATGATCATCTATCAGTTATGTAAGTCACAAAACATACACACCCACATACAACATATGCACAATACAGATGCTAATTGAACCAACAAACAAGTTTATGAAAATAATGTTTCCATTCCCAAAACATCAGATATGAACCAAAGACATTTATAAATCATTTATGAACCAAAGACATGTATAAATCAATTTGAAATCAAAATTAAAAATCAAAATTTTTTTTCTACAAAGTATACAAAACAACATTGAACCAAGTTTATGTAAATGCAGTTTGAATATACCAAAAAAAAAAAAGTTTATGAAGACGATGTATGTTCCCAAAATACAAGTTTATGAAGATGATGTATGTTCCCAAAACACAAGACTGAATTATATCATGTTAATATCATCACCAAGTCAACAAATGTGGGCGGTCATGTTTTGCCATCTCACCTGCTCACCAGAGTCATGAATCCAAGCTATTCAGATAGTTACTTCTCTGCCTTCCCCTTGTTCTTCACGCTTCAATCTTGCCAGTTATCACCAAATTCTTTAGTTCGTTTCTTTTCTTAACATGCCCAAAAAATCTTGATGGTCTACATCTAATTTCTCTAATCAGTTTAGGTTGCGGATGGTGGATAAAACTGAAAGAGCAGCCGAAAGAGAGTCATATGGTCTCCAAATTTATGTCGGTAGACAGAGGATCTCTGTTTTGTAGACAATTACTACAGTCATAGACCAGTCTGGTCATTTCTAAAAAAGAAAGCAATGACTGCCATAACCCAAATTAGACTAAGTCAGAGGTTATTGCAGTGTTCAGGAAATGGACACCTGGAACGTGAAAATTGAACACTTTTCACGCAGTGTGAAAATGCTGGGACTCGCTTCGCAGTCAGCATGAAGCGAATCCCAGCATTTTCACGATGTGTGAAAAGTGTTCACTTTTTACGTTCCAGGTGTCCATTAACTGAACACTGCAATAACCTCTGACCTATTCTACTTTGGGTTATGGCAATGACAAACTACTTTCTTTACAGTTGCCTAGAAAATTATGTTTCATCAATCATATTAATAAGATTACATAAAAAAAAATAAACACACATCCACAAAATCACCACCATATACAAAACAAAATATATGTTTGTTTCAGAAACACATCACATATAAAACAACATACACGTTTATGTTTTAAAAAAAACACCTAACAAAACATTAATTATGACTACAATTACAATCAAGATTTACATAAGGAAAAAAACCAACTTCACAAAACTGACAACAAAAGGAAAACAGAAAAAAAAGACAAAAGATGGTATCAAAATAGTTACAGCAATAAAATAACGAAATATGTCATTACAGTTTTAATCATGGCATCTGTTTCATTGTGGTGTATACCAAGAGTTTTTTTTCCCCCCAGGCGGAGGAATGTAGGTCATTTGTGACAAGCAGTCAGGCTATAATGATGATTGAAAAAAAAAAACTCGTAGCCTTTGTGAGAGTCGAACACTTGTGCCACAATTAGTATGGCACATATCTGAACACTGGCCACCCACCCCTCTTAAAATACTTCATTAACTGAATAATCTTCTTGACTGAACTCTTTCTGCCATTTGTTTCAGTAAAGCAACATGTTTGTTCGTAAAACAAATCTGAAATATTTTTGACAACTAAGTTTGTTGTAAAGAAGAGACAAACAAAAGACTAGACAATTTACTGTCTGGTACATTTCACTGTATCTCATCTAGTGCATATCATAGAGCTAGATATCACATAAAGTGAACAGATGAATACTTTTTTTTGGGGGGCAGAAATACATAACATGCACATCAGTGATACTACTGAAATGTAAATTATGTTTTACCATGGCAATCCCAGATTCACCATCAAGTCTTTCTGTTTAAACATTGGGGGTTTCAAACATATAATGATGGACGATGCAGCGAAATATGCTAGGCATTACATTCAGCAGCGTACTGCTTGTCTTTTTTGTTCAAATTTACAATGGGAAAACACTTTCAAATTTCTTAAACAATGTAAGTTATTTTCCCTAAGAGTAATTTCAAATTTAACATAAACTCTTGCGGCTTGAATAAACCAGGTAGCAACCACCTAATTGTTAACACCTCACTATATTTGAGCAACTGTTTACTGTTTGTCAAATGTACAGTATACAAAACCAATTTTCTTTGTTCACGCCATGTGGGGAATAACAGATGCTTCACATTTGAAGAATACCTGTGACTATGTGTTTTAATTGTTTCAGCTAAAATGATCTATAACTCTGCAGTACGCACCTGACGAGATGCAGTGAACTATGTCAGGCAATAAATCATGCAACTTATTGTTCAAGGCTTTTGTGTTTACATTCACTAAGGGGTTACATTGTTTTGAATTTAACTAACAAGTTCATACAAATTATTTCAAAATTTCAGTCTGCCGCACATTATCATCTTGCATTTGATGCTTGTCACTTTGGAAATGACTACTTTTGTTCTTAAACAGGTACTCACTGTCAAGCATCAATGAGTTCAATATAAGGCCAGTAGGTAGGCGGATTTGGCAGAGTTTGTACTGAGTTAAGGCATGTCATGTTTGGCTCTGAGAACTATATACAATTCATCACAACTATTTCAGTAAAAAGTAATCATGAAGAGCAGATTGCTGTGTCATTAAGATACCACTTCATAGTAATCTACAGTAGGTAGGAGATATTAAGATGCCAAAACAAAGCAGTGAGAAGTTATACAAATAACTAAACATAGCAGTGAGAAGTTATACAACTACCTAAACATAGCAATCAAGGGCAGGTTACTGAGTCATTAAGATACCTAAATATAGCAATTGGCGGGCGGGGGGAGTAACAGAGTCATTAAGCTACCTAAATACAGCAATCGAATGCAGGTAACTGAGTCATTAAGCTACCTAAATACAGCAATCGAGGGCAGGTAACTGAATCATTAAGATACCTAAATATAGCAAATGGGGGAGGGGCAGGTAACTGAGTCATTAAGATACCTAAATATAGCAATTGGGGGAGGGGGAGGTAAATGAGTCATTAAGATACCTAAATGTAGCAATGGGGGAGGGGGGGGGGCAGGTAACTGAGTCATTAAGATACCTAAATATGGCAAATGGGGGACAGGTAACTGAGTCATTAAGATACCTCCACATAATAACTGCAACAGGTGGACGAGTCATTAACTGATTCAGTGCCAAAGGACAATATATTGCCAAATGTCACTTTCCATGTGGAAATAGACAACATATTGCCATACTAAGGCCATTATGTTATTTGTTTCATTTTACGGTATATTCCACAATTTCAATGCCCAGTGAAAGGAAATTATAATACTGGTTTATTTGATTGTGTGCCATGTTTGATCCAAACCTACTTTTTGTTTGGCACTGCATCAGTTCAGATACCTTTCCATAATAAATGGCATCTAACAGCCGAGTGATGAAGATGCCTATATGCACTGTCAGTTAAGTTGCATTTCCTTTACAGGACGTAGCAGTTAACTCCAACAGTTTTTGGCTGTTTGTAATTCATGGGAAAGTTTACGTTCAGTAGTTTGCCATTGCTTTCTGAAAGACCAGCACTCATGCTACTGTATGGAAGAAAAAAAAAATGCAAGGCTGTCTATTTCCAAATCGCCCATTATTGTGTTTCAAACTCAGTATGCGGGATTGCTTTTGTAACCCCTTTACCACAGAACAGACCAGTAGGCCTTGGCAGTTCATGTGGAAAATCACGATTCTGCACACTGATCTCCAACATGATGTGCTGACTGATTGATAAAACTATGCACAAGACGATTACCATTTTATGGACAGATCAGAAAAAAATCCATTGTTCTGCGCCTCAAAACAGAATACAATTACGCAACCACATGAACATAAAATTCAAGTTTGGCAAATCAGCCATGAGCACAAGTTGACTGGCATTACAGACAGCAGATCACATACTCAAAGACTGCCCAAAATACAACATATCCAGGCAAACCTTTTGGGCCGGAGAAACAACAGTGGAAGATAAACTCTATGGATTCCTGAGTGATGTAAAAAAAGACAGTGAGGTTTATACAAGAGACAACATTGCAGATGTAGACAATGAACTTCAAGTGAATGAAAGATGGAGATAAAAATATAGGGCTATGACCAATACACCTCAATGTGTGTGGAAGGGGATCCTAACAAGTTTACAAGACTGGGTCGTTCCAGATCAAAACAAATCCTGTCTTTACTGGGATTTGACATCAGCTTGCCATTTTCCAAAAACAGTGCAGACCTGATAAGGCGAACTCACCAGGGCCCAAGAAATAGATCATCATATCAGAAATTCCTCCTATAAGAGTTCAAACATATAGTAATGCATTTACAACGTACAATACAATATTGTTCTTCACAAGAGAAATTTGCCACATCTGAGATTGCCTCAAGCGGTTTGCACTTTAATAGCTCTACCCTGCCACCATATTTACCATAACAACAAAAAATAAAACATGCTTACATTTAAATACAAGTTAACAAAATATAAACAATTCCAAAACAGCTGGGACAAATATAAATGTCAAGCACATTGCAAATATTCTGCCCATAAATTTGCAGAGGCGAGATCAAGAACACATATAGTTCAATTGGAACATTCTGGTCTCCTAAAAATAGGTGTTTTTAGCTCAAAAGAAAATCAACAGCAATGTGGAATTTTAATAAACAGTACAATGTATCACAAATAATGAAGTCTGGAAAATTAAAACATCGCTGAGTAGACAACATGGCAGAAAGTGTTTCTTTCTTGTTTGTCAGGGCTGATTTAGAGAGTTGTATCAGAACAAATGAGGTGGTTTTAAACCAATCAAACATTACAAAATACAGAAAAACTGTCATTACTGCCAGTAGCACCTTGTGGTATAGGACAGTTCGTGTTGAGGAGGAAGGAATTAAGGCTGCCTGACAAGTATAGTCGCTACAAATTGCAGCTTAGGGTTTCCTTTTTGCTCTCGACAGAAAGAAAAAAATCCACCACCTTACCAAAGATTCAAATCTGTTATCTCCCAAATGGCAGTCCAGTGTTCTAGCCAATCGGCCTGCTACTTCTTAAATTACAGAAAACGAACATATATACCACAAACTGTATGATAATAAACGTCTCTTCTCATAACAAGAACAAGGATGATCCCATTGCTTATTTGCCACTGCGGTGCCCAGTCTTAGGCCTTCATATAGTCGAGGCCATGTCATATAAGCTGAGGTAATCAGTTCCCTTCCTCTTTCCAGATAAATGGCATCCATGTTGATTGAGGACCGAGTTAACCCCAGAGCCAGACTGTGGGAAATAATATTTTTCCTTCTGCTAGGGATTGAACCAGATCCCCGTCCTGACAGGCAAGTGCATTAACTGCTGCACCACTGAACAGACATTAACAATGTGACAACAGTAACATAAATCACCGCTGTGGAATAAACTATAAACAACTCACAGCGAATTCAGTAAATCAACAAAAACGGAAAGTTGGATTGGTCAGTTTAAACAAGAACACAATCACACTGACAAAATTAGCACTGCCGCTACAAAGTCTTTATCTTTAAAAAAAAAATACACTGATAACCCCCAGCACTCAAGGTGGACACCATACTTCGAGACCACTCGGACCTCCCTAACATCCAAACTGCCTGAATCTAGTAGTTCAACGGCAAACAGTTTGAAGGAGACATGTGGCTACTAGAGAACAAAACTGGCAACTATCTAATAGATTCACGTTAGCACTTGAGCGTTTGATCAACATCATATATGCTATGCTGAAAGGCATGGGCAGTCATATTTCTCCATCTCACATGATTACCAGAGTCGTGGATCAGCTTTGTGTTCTTGTCTCGACCATGGCCAAGCCATCCAGGTATTTACTTCTCTACCTTCTCCTTGTTCTATGATCTTGATACCTATGACATTGGCTGACATGCGATTTAAGTTAAAAGTTACTTGCATATCTATTTACAGGACACTGCAATCAACCCAGGCATCAACTGGCCTCTAGTTTTGTTCTCGTTCGCTTTTGAACTCAAGCGTAGTCCATACACACTACTACTAGTAGTGCTGGACTGAATTTTTGCGTGTGGATTAGCTTTCTCTCGCCATCTGGCAAACCCTGACTTCAGAGGTACTGGCCTCTTGTGATTTTCAAGGCAAATTTTACATTCAGTAGTTTGCTGTGGTTTTCTGAATGGCAGACTCTCATACTATCAAAATTAACGCAAAGCGATCTTGCAAATCACCAGTGCCTGATTTCAAACCCTTAATCCAGTACGTTGAGGAATTGTGAAACTGCATTCACTAACCCCTGCAGCAAATGCTGAGCGAAACCGGATTACTCTTATCCTCACTATTAACGAATGGTTACTCTTATCCTTATTTTTAACGGTTGGTGGTTAGAATCCTCAGGATGACAGTCTTCTATCTCTTGACAGGATGACAGTTTTTTTTTTTTTACCTCTTGATAGGATGTTTTTTTTACCTCTTGACAGGATGACAGTATTTTACCTCTTGACAGGATGACAGTATTTTACCTCTTGACAGGATGACAGTATTTTACCTCTTGACAGGATGACAGTATTTTACCTCTTGATAGGATGTTTTTTTTACCTCTTGACAGGATGACAGTATTTTACCTCTTGACAGGATGACAGTATTTTACCTCTTGACAGGATGACAGTATTTTACCTCTTGACAGGATGACAGTATTTTACCTCTTGACAGGATGACAGTATTTTACCTCTTGACAGGATGACAGTATTTTACCTCTTGATAGGATGTTTTTTTTACCTCTTGACAGGATGACAGTATTTTACCTCTTGACAGGATGACAGTATTTTACCTCTTGACAGGATGACAGTATTTTACCTCTTGATAGGATGTTTTTTTTTTACCTCTTGACAGGATGACAGTATTTTACCTCTTGACAGGATGACAGTATTTTACCTCTTGACAGGATGACAGTATTTTACCTCTTGACAGGATGACAGTATTTTACCTCTTGACAGGATGACAGTATTTTACCTCTTGACAGGATGACAGTATTTTACCTCTTGACAGGATGACAGTATTTTACCTCTTGACAGGATGAGTTTTTACCTCTTGACAGGATGACAGTATTTTACCTCTTGACAGGATGAAAGTTTTTTTAACCCCTTGACAGGATGAGAATTTTTTTTTAACTTCTTGACAGGATGACAATATTTAACTTCTTGATGGGATATCAGGTATTTTACCACTTGACAAGTTTTTATTAAACTCTTGACAGGATGAGTTTCTACCCCTTGACAGGATGACAGTTTTTTTTTTTGGTACCTCTTGACAGGATGAATTTTTTTAAACCTCTTGACAAGATGATTTTTTTTTTTTTAACCTCTTGACAGGATGACTTTTTTTTTTTTTAAACCTCTTGACAGGATGACTGTTTTTTTTTTTTTAAACCTCTTGACAGGATGAGTTTTTTAATTTTTTTGATTGACAGGATGAGGATTTTAAAGAAGAACTTTGTCTAGCCACTATGTCTCAACCTCTCCAACTTGGAAGACTGTCAGAAGCCAAGCAACCACTGGCAAAGCTCTAGCGGTCACCAAGAACATACAATAAAATACAATATTCCATGTTAATGATAACATTATCAAAGTGTAAATTACAACATGGCACGAAGTTATTTACACTTACAGAATTACGAGCAGCATACATTTTACAATGTATAGAAATATAGATATTGAACAATATTGTCAATTAACAATTCGGTGATGCTGAAATGTCAATAGATTATACAACAAAACAAATGGGGTATGAAAGTGTCCAATACACGGCAAGATCATGACAACATGGTCAGCACAAAACTTCTTCTTCTTTGCGTTCATCCGGAGTGTTTTTTCAGATGTGATTGCGGTGTGTCTAGTTAGGCACCCTTGAGTCGAAACCCTTAGGCCAACACATCCGACTTTTAGCGTGCAATTTTGACCAAGTTAGCATTCCTGGGAGACTCACTTTTGTGGTACCGTCCACATCCCAGCTGGTTAAGTTGGAACAGTCGAAGACTTCACGGTCATCCCTCAAAGGAAGGCAGGGACAGTCCATGGCATTTTCCGCCATCTAGGGTGGCTTCCATAATTATAGGGCCGACACATGGCGCCCTGGTGCTGGGCTCACCGAGGGAATCGTCATGTCCTGCTTTAATTCCTCACTTCAATATATTGGGCATTTCGTTCGCCCCGGACCGTTCCCGCACAAACCAGACAGGTCTGCAGACAGTATCTACTCAGGGAGTTTTCGATTCGGACATGTGCTTGTCAGTTGCGCCTGTCAGAGCTGTTCCAGCAACGAAGGACATTCGGAAAACTACCTAGTCAGAGCTGTTCAGAACAAGAGCAGCATTTGGAAGCTAGGTAGTCAGAGCTGTTCCTAGCACGAGAGACTTTCGGACAAGACATTTCACTCGGACGTAAATGCGTAGTGCCACTTTTTATTTCGCCACCCGTAGGCATTTTTAATGAGGTTAGCCTTTCTTGGGTTTTGAGGCACGTTAGACTTATTGTTGTGATGTCGCCCACATTTCAGCTGGTCAAGATAGAATGGTCAGAGACATCACGGTCAACCCGCAAGGGAAGGCAGGGGCAGTCCATAGGCGTTCCCTGCTATCCAAGGCGGCTTCCATTATTGCAGAGCCGGCACATACTGCTCTGAGACTGGGCTCACCCGAGGAATTGGCACGTAGTGCTCATGGCTGCCTTGATTCCTCACTTCCATGTATTGGGCATTTCGCTTGCCACTAGTCGCTCAAGAACAAACCAGGAATGGACAGTCTGCGGACGACATCCACCAGGTAAGCTTTTGCTTCGGACCACACAATGGATTCGCTAGCCGAACGGTCCTTTTTGTGTTATTGAGACGTTTTTCTACTTCTGACTACACTCTATGTGAGCATAGATACAGACATTTTTCGTACCCATTTTGTGCGACTGGGGCACTTTTCTTCCTTTAGTACTCGCTCACGAGGAGGCTACACGTGCTGCCGGCTCAGCACCTTACCTCCATGCAGAAGTGAGCGAGAAATGGCCAGGCCCTCTCATCCTGGGAATCCCTCATATCCCTCAGCTGAGAGCCTTAGGACAAGTATCCGAACTGGGCATGTAGCATGCTCAGAATCTCACCTCCATTTTTAGGTAGGTGGGTATCGGCCCGGCTCTCACATCTGAGGGTTTATAGCTTAGAGGCGTTCAGCCACAACCCTCGACAGAGAGCCTTAGAGTATGTATCCGGACCAAGAACTTCTGCCTTCGTGCGCCTGATTTAAACTTTTGACTGCTATCCTCAGTCTACCTGCAGAGCAGCAGGTTGTGTCTCGCTTAGTCTGGCCCCTATCCCATAAGCTGTCCGATATGTAGTTTTCATCCATCGACATAGCACACGGGGTCAATGGGACACGCAAGCTCCCCCACCTCGGCAAGGTGGAGACACATCGGGGGAGGGTTCAGCATAAATAACATAACACAAGGTGGCAATAAAGTTCTTCTGCAGTTATGTTACGCACAGTATATATCGTTTGAAGCCAAATTATTTAACCTCTATATGACCTTCTTTTTTAACTGCCACTTGTGGGCTTAAATTAAGTTAGCTGGTTTAAAAAAAGTCTTTACATTATTTTTAAAAAGTTATTTGCCTGTCCTTTACAGGACATCACAATCAATCCCAGCATTCTTAGCTGTTAGCGACTGTCTAGGCAATTTTACATTCAGTAGTTTGCCATTGCTTACTGAACAACCATTAGGCTCCATTTAAATCGGTTCTTCCCGTGTTGATTTTTACTCCAATGTGATTTGTGGGTGACTATTTGGAATGCCAGACAAGCTTACTTGTTTACCATTTTCTACTCCTTGAAACAGACTTTGGCCGCTTTTATTGTTGAGCTACCTAGTCATATTTTACCTTCATTCATCGTCAGTACCAACTTAATAACAATCACCTCTACTTTTGGCATCATTTTGTTCCATGCTTATATTGTAAAAAAATCAGGCCTAATGTTAATTTGGTGATATCTCAGTATCCTTGATTGGCTGACCTTTCAGTGTCAATGTGAGGTGAGCAGGCAAAATAAATCAGGTGGTGCCAAGTTGGTAGATACTCACCTCAAACTTAATGTAAGAGTCCACATCTCAGCACTCCTCAGGACATTCCCTCTTCAAAAGCCACTGAAGAGTTTCCTTAGTGATTATTCTAGCAGCAATAAGACAGAAAGTCCATGTGTCTTTTCTTCTACGAGTATCATCCCAGACCCTCCAGTCCTAATGAGTGTTTCCAGATTTAGTTTAGTTTAGTCGACGGACGGATCAACATCACTGGCACACAGGTGTAACCCATAAGTGCTCCGTTCTACTCCTAACTCAAGCCTGAGTCCCTAGAATCTCAGCTCAATGCACGAACTCCGTAGCACCAGCGAGGATCATGAAATACTTTGGGTAGATTTTTAACTCTAAATTTTGCCCAGGCAGCACCATTAGGCTACTCTTTTTCGATTTCCAACTGCCAAGGGATCTTTTTTACGTGCACAACAATACACACGGGCGTCCAATCTAACCCAGATACCAGGAGAAATTTTGTTACTAGAAGTCCACATGAAAAGATACCAGCCCTCACCTGTGGCTTGAACCCAGGACCTCCAGCACTCGAGACTGACACCATACCTTGAGACCACTCAGCCACCCTTCCAGATTTGGATACTCCATCTGTTCAGCTGCAAGCTCCATCTGTTGTCAGGGGCGTCCAGACCACATCAACTACATCACAAAGTAGCTCTCCGCTCAAAGGAGCAGCAGCTGGTCCACCAGCCTGTTCATTGCAGCAGACACCTGTACGCCCCGGGCAGAACAGTCATGATATGCTCTGCAACGGCGTGCTGTTGAACGAGGGATGGAAGCACCACCCAAAACCTAGCAATTTCTATGCTGGGGTATCACCATATTTAAACACATAATCTGACAATTGTACATTGTTCAACAAAGGACATTTTCAACTCTGATGACACTACATGCACAACACACAAACTACATCTGTCACTTTGGTTCAAGAGTAAATGAGACGGTTACAACAGCAGTGTTGTTTCATTAAGCTTACTATCATCAGGTAAAAATCATAATTAAGAAAGCTGAATCAAACAATCAAAATGGAGTCGTCTATTCTTGGAACTTTTTGAAGCTACTCTGTTCAGAGTAAAAAGCAACAAGCTAGTGAGCACGCGCGTACGCAGTATGACCTTGAGCAACATGGTGAGTGGTCAAATGCTGCTGACTCTTACAGCAATATGACAGGGAATAAAATCACATTTATAAATTCATAAAAATGATTAATATTTTAAAATTTGACTTTCAAATGATGTTTATGGCAAGTGTTTATATGTAAACATTTGCAGTTTTATATGAAAGTTCATACTGCACAAAAACTTTATAAACATCCTGTATATATACAAATTTATAACTGGAATAGTAAATATGTCAATATAGTACTCCTGAGTTACACACGCTGTGAAAATTATAGGTTCTGTTTCTGCATTCCAACAAATCATTTTATGGCCCGAGGATCATCATTTGATGATCTGTTATATTATGAGAACAGTTTCGGTTTACTATAATTCTAGACATCACATTGTGATCTATTACACTGTCAAACACTACAATTCTACACATCACAGGGTGATCTATTACATTGCCCCAACACTACAATTCTACACATCACAGGGTGATCTATTACATTATCCCATCACTACAATTCTATACATCACACAGTGATCTATTACATTGTCCCAGCACTACAATTCTACACATCACACGGTGATCTATTACATTATCCCATCACTACAATTCTACACATCACACGGTGATCTATTACATTATCCCATCACTACAATTCTACACATCACACGGTGATCTATTACATTATCCCATCACTACAATTCTACACATCACACGGTGATCTATTACATCATCCCAACACTAACATTCTATACATCAAGTGGTGATCTATTACATCATCCCAACACTAACATTCTACACATCACACGGTGATCTATTACATCATCCCAACACTACAATTCTACACATCACACAGTGATCTATTACATTATCTTAACACTATAATTCTACACATCAAGTGGTGATCTATTATTTTATCCCAATTATCAGTTCATTTTAATTCTACACACCATATTGTGATGTATAAATTTATCAGATCACCTAATTCTACATATGACATTTGATCAGATCACCTTATTCTACATATGACATTTTATCAGATCACCTTATTCTACACATGACATGGTAATCTGTAAACAACAGGAACACATTTTCACTTCAATTGTACACATGACATGGTGATTTTTTACATCATCTGAACAATTTGAAGACAAATTCTAAAAAAAAACAAAAAAACTAGCTGCATGTACTTTACACGACATTGCAATCAACCCCAGCATTTATTTGCTGTTTGTGATGTACTGTATGCCAGGGAATAATATGAAAAACTTCTACGACTCACTGAAAGAGGTCTACGGTCCTACATCATCAGGCATAGTTCCCCTCCTCAGTGCAGATGGGGGAACACTGGTCACCAATAAGAAAGAAATCCTTCATCGCTGGGCAGAGCATTTCAGCAACATCTTAAATGCAACTTCCT
Source organism: Cepaea nemoralis (assembly GCA_014155875.1). Lineage (NCBI taxonomy): Eukaryota > Metazoa > Mollusca > Gastropoda > Stylommatophora > Helicidae > Cepaea > Cepaea nemoralis. The sequence continues at coordinate 127,294 of JACEFZ010015182.1, forward strand.
TCCTCGATGAAACCATCAACTGCCTTCCTCAAGTTCCCACTAATGAGACACTTGATGACTTGCCAACCATAGTGGAAGTAAACAAAGCCATCCAGCAACTCTCCAGCGACAAGGCACCTGGTCCTGACTCCATCCCAACAGAGATATACAAGGCAGGTGGGCCGGTCCTAACAGAGCAGCTTCACCAAGTCTTTACAAACATATGGGTGAATGAGACCATGCCACAAGATTTCAAGGAGGCGTCTATAGTCCACCTTTACAAATGTAAAGGGAACTGCCAATCCGGTGACAACCACTAAGGCATCTCTTTGCTCTCAATTGCAGGGAAGATACTTGCCAGAATTCTTCTCAATCGCCTCACGGCCCATCTCGATCAAGGTCTTCTTCCTGAGAGTCAATGTGGCTTCAGAAAAGAACAAGGAACTGTTGACATGATTTTCGCTGCAAGAGGAATGTCAGGAACAGAACTACGAAATGTTCTCCACTTTCATTGACCTTACCAAGGCTTTTGATAGTCAGCAGAGAAGGACTGTGGAAGATCAAAATATGGCTGTCCACGAAAGTTTGTCCAACTAGTTCGGCTATTTTTTTAATGATGGTATGCAGGCAAAAGTACAGGAAAATGGTGAATTGTCTGAGCTCTTTCCTGTCACCAATGGAGTGAAACGATGTGTCCTGGCACCAACACTGTTCAGCCTTATGTTTTCAGCTATGCTGATGAATGCCTTCGAAAACAAGACACTGGAATAGACATCAACTACCGTATGGATGGAAAGTTGTTCTAATCTCAGAAGGCTGAAAGCTTAAAACCAAAACTAACAGCGACACCAGTCAGAGAGCTGCTGTTTGCTGATTATTGCGCTCTATATGCCAACTCAGAGGCGGACATGCAACACAATGTTTCAGCTTTCTCACATGCCTGTGCCAACTTTGGGCTCAATATCAACTTGGAGAAGACTGTAGTTATGTACCAGCCAGCTCCAGGGAATAATCACACCGTGCCGAATATCAAGGTGAATGGTCATAGACTAAATGTTGTGGACAAATTCACCTATCTTGGCAGCACTGTGTCACAAGCTGCCACAATTGATGATGAAGTGAATGCAAGAATCTCCAAGGCCAGCGCGGACTTTGGCAGACTGTACAAGAATGTCTGGGACAGAAATGGAATAAGCCTGCAAACAAAGCTGAAAGTATACAAAGCAGTTGTATTATCCACACTGCTATATGCTTGTGAAACCTGGACTGTTTTATCACTGACACGCTAGGAAATTAAACCACTTCCACACAGTCTGCCTTAGGAAGTTACTGAAGATTAAATGGCAAGACAAGATTCCAGACACCGAAGTTCTAGAAAGAGCGCCCATGACCATTATCCAAACTCTACTAATGAAGAATTAGATTCGCTGGGCTGGTCACTTAACTCGTATGCCAGATCACAGGCTCCCTAAACAAATTTTTTTCGGCGAGCTGCGTTGTGGTGAACGCTCCCAAGGCGGCCAGATGAAATGCTTTAAAGACACTCTGAAGATCTCACTGAAAGCTTTTAGAATTCATCTTGAAACCTGGGAGACTACTGCTAAAGACCAAAATTCGTGGCGTACATCATTACGCAAGGGTACAGTAACTCATGAAGCAACCAGGACTGCAAGAGCTGTGAAGAAAAGGCTAGACAGAAAAACCACTGCAGGAGATCCTCCTCCTGGAACATCAAGCATTCTTTGCCCACATTGTCAAAGAACATTTTGAGCCAAAATAGGCCTTAATCAGCCATCTTAGAACTCACGGCTCTAGACTTTCAACCCCACTGGATGAAATGAATAGTCATCATTTTTCATGGACAAACAACATAACATATGCCCGGGAAGAGAGGAAGAGGAAAATCAAAGAAAAGATGGGTGCAGGATGTGGCAGATGATCTCCAGATGGGTGTAATGGACGCAGGGTATCCTGCTTATGACCAAGAAATTTTCCGGAAGGTTGTTATAGGAGCGAGGTTCAGCAAAGGACATGCTACTGACTGAATGAATGATGCACTAGGTAATGTTTACATTTATAGTATGCATGTTTTTAAAGGCAGACACTCATACCATCAAAATCAACGCAAAGAAATCCATTTACAAATTGCCTGCAGCTGATTTCGAACCCTCAACCTGGTATGTCGGGGAATTGTGAAGCTGCGTTCACTAACCAATATGTCACAGACAAAAAACATCACCATACTTTGATCCACCCTTTTACGTAGTCACAAACTGTTCAGGTCTTCTGAAGTAATCTACATCAATCAACCAATCAATCAATCAGGTGCCATCTCCAAAATGAAGGTTGGCTGCTATGGATCTCCAACATAGTCAGTCTCTAGTCCTGACTATACATTCTGTCAGATTGATGTTTGTCCATCTCTTGATCTCTTCCCCCTCGTATCGTTGTCTACCTCTTGCTCGTTTGCCTTCAACCATACCCTATTGTATGGTTTTTATAAGAGATTACTTTTACCGTGGCTAAAATATTGTATTAAAAATTTCTTTCAACTGTTTTCATTCCCAGTTTTTCTAGAACCTTTGCATTTGTTTTTGTTCCCATGAATATGACACATTCTTCTGTATATCAACATCTCAAGGGCCTCTATTTGACTTTCTAATCGCTAGTTCAATTCATAACCCCCATTCAGTTGATTGAACTTGATACAGACAAATAAAATCATGAGCGAATCAGCTACTGCCTACATGAATAAGACATACGCAAAGTGCTGTACCACAACACTTTCAGTTTATTTAACGTAATTGATCCAGGTAGGCAATTTTTCTTGGTGTAGGGTTACTACACCAAGAAAAATTGCCTACCTGGATCAATTACTTCATACATAATCACAATCCTTTCAGTTTACTTTATGCAAACAAACCAAGTATTGATCGGCGCTCACAGAAGTAGATGAAAGAAGCAGAGATGAGGACAGATTTCAGTTTGATAACTAGCTTTCAATTTTTACGTTGTCCTAATGTGTCCTCAGATGATGAATTGAGCCTAAGAAATAACATTACTGCACTCGGGACATTCCCACACGCACCGTCCTCTCATTCAACAGCCAGTGAAGAGTCATACTGCAAATGGTTCCAACTGCCATCTGATTGAAAGTTCTCCTGGTCTTCTCTCTCAGTATTCTTCCAGAACCACTGCCGATTCCCCCACCATATCATTCTCCCCACATACGGGTCCTCAGTCTTTTTTCCGCTTTCTCCACCTGGTCCTACCGGCGTTGGATCACCTCTCCCTTGTCCATAGGTAATCTACCACTGAGAGGTGCATTCCCTGCCAGCCTATCAACCTGTTCATTGCACCACACTGCCGCATGGCTAGGGCAAAAAATCCTTACAATTCTCACAATATGTGACCTCTGAAGTGAGGATAGCCATTCCACACAAAATGTTCCTTTCTCCACCTGGTCCCACAGGTGCCCGACCACCTCTCCCTTGTCCACAGGTAATTTACCACCAAGAGGTGCATTCCATGCCAGATTGTGAGCCTGTTCAGTCCCCCGGAAGCATCCCTACGTGCTCCGTCACCCTCAGATGTCCGACACTGAAACGGCAAAACAGGAATGAAGAAGGGGAGCAGCTTGATGACATACACTGAGTGACTTCCTGAACATTTCTGGTAGGTGAAGTATGCCAGACATTGGCAACAATCCACCCAAGAGGTGGACACCTGGTTTCAAACCACCTGTTGCTCCATGGACGTACTGGAGATTTGATTTTGCTATTGAATGCAATTTATAATTCTGCATACTGAAGTTCGAAACACAGTAGCCACAAACTGCAGGTTAGGATTCTCTATTTGCACCAACAGAAAGAAAATCCATTACCTAATTGAGGATTCAAACCCAAGTCTCCCAAAAATTTAATAGTATATACTTAATATTCTGAAAGCCAAAGTACTGAAGAGTAAGTTCAAGTAAATATAATAATGAAATTAATAGGTTTTGTGTGTACTTTTGATTGTGTTTCCTTTTTACTTGGATTCAATATTTTTGTGTTTCCCTCATCAGAAATAGAAATTAACAGATTTGTATGTGCACCTTTTGATTACGTATCTTCTTTTGTAAGCAATGGCAAAAGGCACTTTCATAGCAGGCCTACTGTGCGTATAGTGCTACACTCGTAAATCAAGTGGCACTCGGGGAGTTCAATGTCACAAAGACTGCCTTTATTTCCCATGTTTTTTTTTTAATTTTTGCGTTCATTCGCTTTAAACTTAGGCATAGTCCAAAAAGGTGCTGCTACGTCCAGTGCACTGGACTGATGTTTGCATGTAAATTACCTCTCCCTATTGCCAGTGTCCCTTACCATCAAGTGAACCCACTCCGACTTCTTAGGTACTTTACACTCTCACATCAAGGACTAGAAGTCAACATTTTAGTCTGACTGATCAATGTAGGGGTTGAACCCGCTACCTCGGCATCAGCACACTGTAAGTTTACGAGTGTACGTTCTTATCCATTCCGGCCTCATCTTTCAGAAATATATCAAGAAACAAACGCTAGCTTGGTCCCTGTAAACTAAAACTCAATCAACTAACCAGCCAAAACTGTTCAAAACCAGCAAACATCTGAACAATGACTACACAGATGTAACAGTTATATAGCGCCAGATATAAAAGCTCACTGGCTCTGCATGTCGGTTAATATTTGGCATTTTTACTGAACTGTAATGATGACACATTTCGCTTATACATATACCTCAGAGTAATTTCACTTTGCCGATTCCCCTGGCAAAGGGGTTAAAGACGGTGTTCGTAATCCCGTTTACCCACCTACGAAACACAGCTGCATAGATTTGGCAGCAGATCGTGTCACATTGGTTATTTACGGAGGCATGTGAGCTGGTTGTTCAGAAAGCAATGGCAAACTACTGAACGTAAAACTTGCCAAGACATCAACAGCAGCTGAAAAATGCTGGTGTTGACTGCAATGTCCTGTAAAAGGACATTAAAAAAAATAAAATAAAAAATTCACATCGGGTTATTCTGTCTGAAACCTGGCACAAAGTGTTAAACACCACTGTTTCCTCTTCAGCGCGCAACATTTGCTATGTGTCCAGAATGGGTCAGAAACAGGATAGTTCGCCTGAGGTCGTCACACCCACCCACCCAGTTTGTCGTGAAGTGTAAGGGCCTTGTCGTGAAGGGTTGTATGGGTAAGATTTATTTTCAACTATGTGGTTATATACAAACCTCTTCTTGGGAAATTAATGTGATTATTTTCCCTTAACTTCAATGGCTATAACATTATGAAATTATTAACCTGGACACTGATGTCGTGTCAACTGTAACTCACCTAAAAGATAAGTGATCCACTGATTACTTGCTTCCATAACATTAAATTAGTAAGTTCTTTCATGTGTTGTCACTAACCACCTACCACAGAGTGCAGAGAAAACAGACTGTGTGGTGTTATGTGTTTGGCACAAACACTTGACTTCTCAGACGAGGTCATGGCAGAGCCTTACAGGTGTTCAAACCCTAAACATCCGAGTCAATAGGTAATGCTCATGCTGCTGCTCCCCTGCAGTCACACACACGCACCATCATTGAAACAAAGCAACAAGTGGGGAACGCCGAGCCCCCCCCCCCCCCCCCCCCCCCCCCCACAAGGACACAACAAACAGAAACTATACCTCAGAGTAACAACTGAACAGTAAGAACTGAACAACAAATACAATCTCTACAAACTATATCTTATATGTCAGAGTCCGGAAAGGAGACAGAGATGCAGTGACATCGTTACGCCCGCCAGGCGACTTAGCTCCCAGAAGGGACGCCGTAACTTCGTTACGCCGCCAGGCGGATAGTGATTACCGGCCTGCAAGACTGCTGGCTGACAAGCGACCAGTGGTCAAGCAAGGACGACGCTAAACGCACGCATGCCTCGTGACGTCACCTTGAGGTGAGAGGCGAGTTGCGAGTTAGCGGCAGACAGCTTGGGGACTTCGACTCGGACAGACGTGTGAAGAGAGAAAGGCGTTGTGTGGTATCTGTGCTGAAAGTCGAGTGTCTGGACATCTTGAGAGTGAGACGTTGTGAGCTGTATTGTGTAAGTGTATATTGAAACATCCAGTATATATCTTGTTGTGAACATCGTTCCGTATTTAATATGTGAATAAATCCATCGAACGGTGTGTCGTTGAGTCTTACGTTAAATCACGTTGTATTTGTACTGTCTCACACTGTTAGGTGAGCGAGCCAAGTTTAAGACCCTGACATGTGTGGACGTGGGGGCTTAGTCCGAGATATATTCACCAAATGGACTTCAGCAGCTAAAATTGACAACAATTATCAGAGATTAGAAGATCTAATCATTAAAGACAAAATTGTATCATCGATTCCTTCAGCATTTTCTAAATTTTTGTTAGAGAACGAATGCACTAGTGTGGATGAGATTGAAAGACGTGGTTCGGCGTACTACACAGCCAACAAACATTGCTTTGCCACTGAAGCTACTGACATTAACTTTGTAGCAGCGGCTAACTATGACAAACCCTATAGTAGGCAGAAACCTCAGAGACCTACTTCTGAGAAGTTATACCATTGCAATTATTGTAAATATTCTCATCATCAGACTGAGATGTGTGATAAATACCCTGGTTATCATACTTACCTACTAAACATGGTAAACAGACAAGATAAGGAGCGTAAAACCTTCAAAAGTTTGCGTAAATGTTTTCTCTGTAAGGCGTACGGACACCATCGGAAAGAGTGTAAGGGCAGGCATATGACCAACAAAGCAAATGCCGCCTTGTTTGATAGTTCGGCGTCTGAAGAAGAAGAGCCAGAGAAACATCCTGTGAACTCAGCACAGGCTTTTGACATATTCAGCGCAAACAAATGCTCTGTTTGTAACACCTTTTTTGAAGATGGTATTTTAACATGCGGTCATGCCATCCCTATTGCCAATGAAGAAGCTAATTTGGTAGTAGATTCAAAAGGCAGAATACACATCCATCACGGATATGTGAATGGCAAGTCTGCTTACAGTCCTTCGTGATACAGGCAGTTCACTCATTGGTCTGAAAAGAACATTCATAACGCCTACAGACTATACAGGCAGGCACGTAACATGCAGAACATTCTCAGGCAATATTGAGAAATACCCATTAGCATGGGCATATATTGAAACACCTTTCCTCACTGGGAAAGTAAAGTGCGCTGTATTAACAAACCCAGTGTGTGATGTAATTATTGGAAATTTACCTGAGGTGAATGATAAACCTCATGACATAACATCTCTATGTATTGATGATAACATAACATCAACATCAAATGTCATCATTGAAAATGTCACACCACCTATTGATTGTATGGTAGCTAATGTAGCACTAAGTTCTCATGACATCATTGATAACATTGTTCCATCATCATCTGATATCATTGAATGTGTGAACGCAGTAACTAGAGCTACTGCTAGAGTGCAAGATGAAAGTAAGCAATACTGAGGCTATACAATCACTCAGCCCAGTAACACTACCTACAAACACTCTGAAGGAAACATTTGTAACAGCACAAAAAGCTGATCCTTCATTGTCAAAATACTTTAATCTGATCGGCCAAAAGCCAAAGGTAACCAAGAATGCAAAATGGCATTTTTGCTGTGAAAAATGATATACTCACCAGGTATTACACCAAAGGTGACAACACCACAGAGCAAACTGTTTTGCCAACAAGTTATCGCAAGCAAGCCTTACATCTTGCCCACGATATACCTCTTGCAGGGCACATGGCATACGTTAAGACCAGATCTAGATTATTGACACAGTTTCATTGGCCCAAATTTTGCAATGACATTAAAGCATATTGCAGAAGTTGTGACACCTGCCAGAAACTGATAAAAAAAGGTAAACACCCACAGGCAAAGTTACAAGTCACTGACTTAGCCAGTCGACCTTTTGAAAAACTATCGGTTGACATAGTGGGCCCTCTCAATCATACAACAACTAGAGGGAATAAATTTATTCTAACTGTCATTGATCAATGTAGTCGCTGGCCAGAAGCGATTCTGCTAAAGAACATAACTGCCAATGACATAATGGAAGTGTTCTTCCATATTTTTTCTAGGATGGGTTTTCCAGATACTATCCAATCTGATAGGGGCACTCAGTTTATTGCCGCATCTACTCAGGCTTTCACCAAAATGTTGGGAGTGAAGCAATGTTTCAATTCCCCGTACCATCCTCACAGTAGCGGAGTAATTGAAAAATTTAACGGGGATCTAAAGCACATGCTTGCAAAAGTAACGCAAGAGCACCCAAATAACTGGGATTTATATCTACCAGTTATTCTTTTTGCTTATCGCGAGGTACCACATGCTAGTACCGGTTTCTCTCCTTTTGAACTTATCTATGGTGCCAAACCACGCGGCCCATTGACCATTTATCACCAAATGTTAACTGACTCTACTCCAGTACTTAAACCCATATCATCATACGTATATGTTACATCATTGCGTGAAAGAATCATCAAATCATGTATTATTGCAAAGAATGCACTAAAACTATCTGGTGCTACTTATAGACAGTATGCTGACAAAGGTAACAGGACAATAACGTTGACAACTGGACAGGACGTTCTTCTTCTACTACCTAGTGACAGACACTTATTGACTGATTCTTGGCAGGGACCTTTCAAAGTGACGAGACAGATTTCACCTGTAGACTACGAAATCCTCATAAAAGACAAACACAAAATATATCACATAAATATGCTAAGACCATACCACAACAGAGACAACGAACAAGACGATACGACAGCTTGTACAGTGATAATAGATCACGAAGAGGACGATGCTAGTGACGAGATCCCAACGCCCTGCATTAGACACAACTAGCTGCTTGAAGGATATCAAAATCAATCCAAAGTTGACTCAAGCAGAGACAAACAGTTGCAAACAGCTTATACAGCAGTACAACACCATCTTTTCCAACAACCCAGGACAAACAGAATTAGTACAGCATCACATCACACTCACATCAAACACACCCATAAGATGCAGGACCATACACCATCCCATTGCACTACAAAGAACATTTGCACCAAGAAATAATCAACTTAGAGAAAAACAACATCATCAGACGATCCAGTCAGACTTCTCATCGCCAATGGTGATAATACGGAAAAAGGACAATACAATAAGACTGTGCATCGACTATAGGAAGCTAAATAAAATTACTGTTCTTGATTTGGAGCCAATGGCAAACACTGACGATCTTCTGACAGAACTGACAGACGCTAGGTTCTTTTCGACGTTAGATATGACTAAAGGATATTATCAGATAGAAGTAGACGAACAGAGCAGACATCTGACAGCATTTGCCACACCGTGGGGACTGTACGAATGGTGCAAACTTCCATTTGGGCTTGTTAATGCCCCCGCCACCTTCGTTCGTATGACACGACTTCTTCTTGTAGACATTCCTAACATAATTTGCTATATCGACGACATCTGTGTTCACACAGAGACAATGACAGGGCACATTAAGACGTTAGGACAGACATTTGAACGTATTAGACAGCACGGACTGACTGTAAAGCCTGCGAAAGTAGACATAGCCTACCAGGAAATAACTTTCTTGGGGTACAAAATATCCAATGGCTTTGTCATGACAGACGATAAAATTGTGTCCAAAATTCTAAAACTATCACTTCCGACTACTAAGAAACAAGTCAGAAGCCTTTTGGGATTGATAAATTACTACCGGCAGTTCATTCCTGAGTTTTCCGAACTGACCGAAGTGTTTACTAATTTACTAACAAAAGAAAAACCGGAGAAAATTGTACACAATGAATGCCTAAAAATTGCATTTAATAAAGTACTTGCGTGTTTTTCTGATAAGAGTGCCAACAATCTTATCCTGAAATTGCCCAACCTTCGTTTACCTTTCAGATTGCGTACAGATGCTAGCTCCGTGGCGATTGGAGCAGTCTTGTTACAAGAGTACAATAACATACTACACCCAGTGTACTTCGTATCCAGAAAACTAAAAGCCAGAGAACGGGCTTGGTCCATTCCTCAGTTGGAAGCCCTAGCTTTAGTGGTGGGTATAACCAAATTATCTAGATTTCTTCTAGGACGGCACTTCATCGTGGAGTCTGACAGCAGCCCGTTGCGTTTTATAAATGCAGGAATACCCTCAAATCATATGGTAGCACGCTGGTCTTTGAAGCTTCAAGATTATAGCTTTGAGGTTCGACATATTCCAGGCAGAACCAATTCGATTGCCGATCTTTTGTCCCGTTGTCCGACCGACCCAGCAAGCACCAATGTCTGAGTGCAGTGTGTGCAAATACACTCAGACCGACACAGCCATTATTGAGTGAATAATTGTTTTTCTATTCACAAAAAGCTGTGCATTGTCTATAATGTGATGTGATAGGTGTTACCCCCATTATAAATAGTATTCTTATTTTACTAATTCATGTAGTGATTGTCCTGTATAATTGTGTAGTGTGTGGTAGAAAGCGAACTTTATTAATTGTATATATTACCAACAACAACAGTGTCACATTCGCTCAAAGAACTTACCTTAAGCGAACTATCCAATGTAACAGTGACATTCTGCAAGTGGATAATTCCAGGGATATTTTAATGACGTGTGCGAACGTGTAAACTGAACAGTGACAGCTACTCAATTGCAGTTAACCGAAATCCATAATGTTCGGTAGTGAAACACATGAACAGTCGATCGTAATCCAGAAGGTTTTGTGAAACATCTAAACACATGAACTGTAAGAAAGATACTTTCCGTAACAACATCAAACCGGAACAAGTGTGTTCTGCAGTCTTCTACATCAGCTGATTTAATGTTCGTGTGTACTTCCGGATTAGTTAGGAATTTAGAGTAAAAGTAGCAGACGACAAATAAAAGTTCATACATTTATGACGATTCTAAAATGTTTAGGAATCTATAAAATGTAATACACGAATTGTGTGTTTATTTATTTATGTAGTGTAATCTTAGAATCATATCTTGATTTATGTATTCATATTACCGACTTTTTCTCGTTAATATGAAGAAACGTCAAGCAATGACGCTAAGAAATAATAGAATTATTGTAAATTAGTGTATTTCATGAATGTTAAAATTACTTCCCTTTCATTTGTGTGTTATTACATCCCTACACAAAGGGCCATAATTTGAAATGTATCCGTTAATGTGTTGCGTATAAATAGACATGATGTTGCCAGATTGTCAACACTACAGGTAGACATCTAATGAGCATGGCAAAGGGTGCCAACGTTGCAGACCAACACGAGAGCTACTGACCAAATAAGGGCAGAGTTTGAGCGTTTTATACGACTTATAAAAGTCGTATATCAGTCTGGCTAGATAGTTTTTGTTTCAAGAACCATATTATTACTTTTTTTTCAAATTGCTGCGAGGTAGATGCGTGAAGCACAGGGACACAACAAACAGAAACTATACCTCAGAGTAACAACTGAACAGTAAGAACTGAACAACAAATACAATCTCTACAAACTATATCTTATACAATAATAACAAATACAATCTTTACAAACTATACCTTATAGAGTAACAATAAATACAACTATATCTCATAGAGTAACAAACAAATACAAACTATATGTCATACAGTAACAACAAATACAAACAATATGGTAAAGTTAGTTGCATATACTTTACAGGACATTGCAGTCAACATCAGCATGTTTTGCTGTTATGATCTCTTGACAAGTTCACGTTCGGTAATTTCCTATTTGCTTTCTGAACGACCGGCACCCATACCATTTTGTAAAAAACCAACGCACGGCGGCCTGCTGCCAAATCGTCCGCAGTTATGTTTTCAACTCGGGTATGTGGAATTACAAACTGCGTTCTAACACTTATATCTTATAGAGTAACAACAAACACAATCTCTACAAACTATATCTCATGCAGTAAAAATGAATATAAACTATACCTCAAAGGGAAACAGAAAATATATATTACAAACTATATCTTCCAGAGAAACAATGAATACAAAATCTACAAATTATATCTCAAAAAGAATGAATAAATACAACTCTACAAAGTATACTTCATAAATAAATAATGAACATAATGAACAATTTATAAACTATACCTCAGAAAATTATTCTTTTTATAGTCCATGCCTTGTAGCATCGGTGATCATGTCTATCCACAACCCTCCATATCTTGCGCTGTCAATCAGTTCTGATATTCCTCCATGCCATGATGTCAACTGTCCAGGAACGTCTCTCATGGCCTTCTCCTGCTTGTCCTCCCCTCCAGCATTTCAACTGTCATGGTGCACTTGCTTTCTTCTTCTCGTGACATGACCAAAGGAAGTGGAATGTCTCCTCCTGATGAGAGTAGCCAGGTCTCTTTGTGAGTTAACTACTTTCAAGATTTTTTTTTCCGTTCACTCGCTTTGAACTTAAGCGTAGTCCATACATACTATTTATAGTAATGATGGACTGAATTTTGTGTGTGGATTAGCTTTCCCTATTAACAGTGTCCCTCGCCATCAGGCGAACCCACTCCGACTTCAGAGGTTTCAAGATATCTTCCCTGCTCTTTCTATCTGCCCATGGTGTTCTTATAATTCTTCTATAAAACCACATCTCTGCAGCCTCCGCATAATTCATTAGTTGTCTAATCAACAAATACAAATTATATCTCATAGTAGAACAATCTAAAAGCCATACCACAATAAGAAACAGTACATACAAAATACAAAGGGTGTCTCAGAGAAACACAAACTAAAAAAAAATACCACACAGAGAAACTAATTACATACTTTACCATACATATCCCAATAAATTAAAACCCTACATACATTCTCTCACAGAGAAACAAAAGAAACCAACTCAGCATACTATGCCTCACAAATGTTTCTACGTAGGACCTCTGTTCTCGCTATTTCTTACATTTTATATCACCAAATCCAGCTGCAGAATCTTTCCAGTTTACTTAACTAATTAAATACCTGTGTTCACAATAAAATTCATGAACTACTATGATAAAACTGGTCCCATAATGTGGCAGTTTGCATTTAATTTTGCTCCAAACTAATTCAATATTTACAAAACAAAATATGTTCACATATTCAACTGACTACTTATACTCACTTTCTTACTTCCACAATTCAAATGTTTAAAAAAAAACTGCTGAAGATAAAGTTTCCACATTGAACACATTCTAATTTTAGTCACATGAACACCCTTTTTTTTCAACAAATAAGGCAGACAACTCTAAGAAACAATTTCAGATTTCTGCTCAACATGAAATATAAGGTAAGATACAAGCAGTTTACAATATTGTAAGCACACACACACGGATGCCAACAAGTTCTTATGTTTATTTAGAACCGAAAACTAAAAGCTGAACTCCCACCATGTTTAAAGCTGAGGATATAGTTTTTACAATAAAATATCTTATTCTTAAACATTATGAAACACAATTACAAATGAAAATGATGACAGAATGGCCATATTTCAAGTATGTATACAAATAAATGGTGAAATTAATCCCCCAAAATAAACACGATGAGACATGGGTGACATGTAAACTATATATATATATATTTATATGTATATATATAAATATGAAATATTGGGCACAAGTTGTAAGGCAGTGGGATAGTATATACAATTGTATCAGCCTTATCATTCACACCTTTTACCATAAACACAATCAGTTCCCTTTTCTGCAGTCCTTAATTAGCTTCTAATCTTCAACAGCTATCTACTTTACACCTAGTTCTACACTGTCTTCCATATTTCTGCTGGCGGCCATCTTGATTTTGGTCTCTGAATTTAAAATATATATATGTCTTATGGCTCTCGGATAGACTTCATTTATTCTACTTGCAATTATAAATGGCACAAATCGGGAGTGAATTACATACATCTCAAATGTTAATAAATTCATGAATAAAATAACTCAATAAATATACAATTAAAAAAAAATTTACAAAAACAAAATTTAATACGAAGAGAAATGGTTCTGGAGATAAAACCCTATATATGTTGCAGCAAATAAGCCTGATAGTTTGCTAGACTTTTTGCTATCACCAATATCATACGTTAATATAAGGAAAACTACAATCCACATAGAAATATCAATATGTTTTAGAATGGAATTGATAAGGCATTTACGAGAAACTATAATCACTGTATATTCTATTTTTGTTTTGGGAACCGGGAAGATTACGTCGCTAAAAAATGTATACAATATAGTAACAACAGATGTAAAATGAAAAAAAAAAATTCATCCCTGTCAACTGTTGATGGTTGTGTGTGTGAGCGCGCTGACATTTTAAAGGTCAGAGTTCATATTATTTTTTTTTAAAAAGATGTGTATTTATGGCAGGCATGGCTGTAAAAGCATTAAAAATTATTACCAAGTAGAATCGATACAAAATATTTTATAACAGTTATCTGCCTTAAAACTGGCATCACAACGCGAAAGCTGGGAAATATCAACTCTAAATATTGGCCTACCATCCTCAAGGTATTAACCATTGACACTTGCTGAGTATAAAATGAGTTACCAGATAAAGAAACTGAAGGACGACAAATTAAGTACAAAAACAGAAAGAGTTTTTCACAAGCAAAACAAAACATACAGTAAAAGATTATCAATGCTGAAATGTTCCCGTATTGCAATGTAGTTTCTCTCAATCGGTGCCAAAATATTTCTCTCCAAAATGGTTGGGCGCAACAGGGTGAACTTCTGATGTTAATATTGTCATTCCTGGAAATTCACTGACAAGTTGTTCAGCAGCTGTGAAATAAATGAAATAAAAAATTTACTTGCATATCTTTTACAGGACGTCACTGTCAAAATTTTATTTTTGGCTATTTGTGATTCCTGGGCAAGTTTACATTCAGTAGTGTTTGCCATTGTTTTCTGAATGACCGGAACTCATACCATGTGTATGGAAACCAAAGCAATGTACTCAATATGAAAAATAAAACACTGAATAATATTAAAGAAAATAACGCATGTTGATGAGCTGCTGTGAAGTGCATAAAGGCAATATAATATTAAAGACAATAATGCATTAAATAATATGAAAGATAATAATGTACTAAATATGAAAATAACATTCTTAATAATATGAAAGATAATAACACTAAATAATATGAAAGATAAAAATGCACTAAATAATATTAAAGATTATGCATGTTGATAAGCAGCTGTGAAATGTATAATAATTTAAAAATAACATACTAAATAATATTAAAGATGATAATGTACGAAATATGAAAAATAATGAAGCACTAAATAATATTAAAGATAATAATGTACGAAATATGTAAAATAATGAAGCACTAAATAATATTAAAGATAATAATGTATGAAATAAGAAAAATAACAACACAATAAATAACAGTACAGATAATAATGTGAAATATGACAGGCATAAATCGTGCTACAAATGGTTTGTGGCTTGTGTATTTACATTCATTAAGGAAATACACTGTTTTGAAGAACACAGCACTTTTGCCCAGTGTAGCACAGCGTGGTATTCTTCGGTCCACTTTGAAAAACAGTCACACTTATGCACAGCTCCGACTCACAGGTCAGTGTTTGACTTTATCATACATCTGTGCAAGGCTTCCCTTCTCTCAACACACTACATCCTGCACATGGCCCCTCCCTTCCCCTCCTGTCTAGCTCGCATGCAGCTGTGAGTGTTTTGTGCATGGCAGTACGACCTCCACGAAATGGCTTTAGCTGCGGGGCTAAATTATGTCGAGCTTCTCTTCTTTGTTTCCAGCAATTAAATTTACTCTGTGTCTATGCCAGCATGGAACAAGAACAGAACAGTTCACTTGAAGTTTTCATTGGTCCCCAAGTATGTTTAACAAAATAACAAAAAAGTTTCCTTTCAATAGAAAACAGCTGCTGCTGGCCGAGGATGCAGAAGGTCAATTAATTTCACACAAACTTTGAATTTGAACAAAGAAGATAAGTTTAGATTACTCAACGGATCAACATCACAGCACATGGGTGTAACCTATAAGTGCTCCGTTCTACTCCTAACTCAAGCCTGAGTCAGGAGAATCTCAGCTCAGTGCACGAACTCTGTAGCACCAACGAGGATCCTGAAAATACTTTGGGTAGATTTTTAACTCACAATTTTGCCCGGGCAGCGCCATTAGGCTACTCTTTTTTCAATTTCCAACTGCAAGGAGATTTTTTACGTGCGCAACAATACACACAGGCATCCGATCTCACAACTCAGAGACCAGGGGAAATTTTGTTACTAGATGTCCATGTGAAAAAATCCCAGCCCTCACAGGCCCAGGACCTCCAGCACTCGAGGTGGACACCATACCTCGAGACCACTCAACCCCTTTGAACAAAGAAGAGACAGACTACAGTCTGCATAATTTGTTGTCTGGCATTTTTAGCTGTATTTCATCATGCGCACACTAAGGAACTAAATAAGATAAACTAAAGCGATGACCCCTGTCTGGCTGAAATACAAAGAGAAGCCACCTTCTGCCAAGGACTTTCCACATTATGATGATGTGGATCTTTCACAGGAACACCATACACACGTGACTCTTTTTTCACCATCTGAGAGGACTAGTTATCCAATCACACAACCAAGGAGATGTGGGCTAAAGTGTGATATTCTAGCATCAGTTTGTGGGAGATCCTGAAATGCGGTTATGCAGATGAATTGGAAGAGTTGAGTGGAGCTAAGAACTGACATAACTGCACTCAGGACATTCCCATATATGCTCCGCCCCCTCATTCAACAGCCAGAGAAAAGTCATAATACTAATCGTTCCCACCGCTATCTGATTGAAAGTCTCTCTGGTCTACCCTCTCAGTTTTGAGATTCTACCAGAACCCCTGTCGATCCCCCGCAACCACATACAGGTTCTTAATCTGTTCCCCCACAGGTGCACAACCATCTCTCCCTTATCCATAAATAACCTAACACCAAGAGGTGCATTCACTGCCAGCCTATCAGCCTGTTCATTTCCCCCACACTCCGGCAAAGCCAGGTAAAAAAAAAATCCATACAATTATCACAATCTGTGACCTCTGAAGTGAGGATAGCCATCCCATATTTCTTTCTCCACCATGGCAGAAAAGAAGTATCACAGAAACTGGATTTACAGAAACACTATTCAATGAGGCCAAAGTCACACAATGAATGTATTTTGGCCACATAAAGAGACAGCTCCTCCTTGCAGGCCGCTTCCTCTGCCTTGACTTCCTATCGGAGCAGTCCCCCAACTCATGCCCAGACATCCTATCTTTAGGCTTGTTCATGGCCGGTTGGATTCTACAACTAAAATCTTTAATGGGATAGGGTAGCCAGCCCCAAGACCAAGCCTCCTTAGTCGTTTCTTATGACATGCATGGTAGGCTGCAGTGTTAATGTTCTTTCCTTAAGGGCTCTGGTAACACCCTGGGATAGAAGGAAAAGTGCAGGGCAAACATGTAAGAGGAAGGTAACAATAAATGCCTGAAGAAATCAGATGTGTCGGCCGAAAAGTGCAGTTATTGCAGCTCTGCTGTAAACAGGCACAGAACAATTACATCTAAAACAACATTCCGGAAGAACGCAGAAGCAGAAGAAGAAACCAATGAAATCAACACAAAGCATTCAGCTCCCAAATACCTTGATTTTGACCCCTCAACCCAATATGTCAGGCAACTGTAAAACTGGGTCCACTAACCCACTGCTGCCAAAAATATCTATGTTAAAATAGCATAAGTGTAGTGAAACATTCACAAACAAAACAGTAATATTATCACATTTCAGTGGTCTTACCTTGTGGGGTACAGAACAAGTTTAATAAAATGATATTGCTCTCATGCACGCTATGTTCTTGTAATGTTTTTACGGCTTTAATAACCGTGTTCCCTGTCCCTGTGAAGAAAAAATATTGATAATTTATAAATATTTATCAAGTAGTATTTATCATTTCATTTAAATCAATAAAAACACTGCCTTGATTTGGCAATAATCGCTATTATTGTACACCTGGCTACTTCCATAAATAGTCTCTTCGCATTGATCATTATCATGACCCTCCAGTGGCTTGTCCTGTTCTAGCCAATCAGCCAGTCGCTCCTCTCAAGAAAAGTAATGAGTGAAGATTGTCATATGTATCATTGCATTTAAATTAATTAAAACACTGCCTTGGTCTGGCAATGACCACTATTATTGCACATTCAGATATCTCCATAAATCCGAATGGATAAGAGAGCTCGCTCTTAAACTTCTGGTGTGCTGATGCTGAGGTAGCTGGTTCAACCCCTACACCAGTCAGCTGGATTAAAATGCTGACTTCGGGACATGAATCACAAGTACCTCAGAAGTCGGAGTGGGTTCACTAGATGGCGAGGGACACCAGTAATCCATCCATCAAGTGCCATGCCAGTCAGCATGGGCAGTCATGATTCGCCATTTCATTATTTTTTTTCCAGCCTGTTTGCTCATTGTCCACGCTTCACATCCACACAAAAGTACAGGCTCTATGTAGCACCTCAACACTTTTTCTCATAGCAATTGACACCTCTTTATTGATCAGTAATAGGGAAAGCTAATCAACCCCCACAAAATAAGTCCAGCACACGTGAAATAGTAACATGTGTGTGGACCACGCTTGAGTTCAAAGAAAGTGAGTGAGAGAAAAAAGAAGTCCTTTCTCATAGATCATCGTCATGATCCTCCTGTGGCTTGTCCTGTACAGAACTCTCCTCCCATAACAGCCTCCCTCCATCATGTCTTCGATTGCTATAGTTTTCTAAGCATCTGTAATGAAGATAGTCTGCCAGTGCTTTCCTTCTTAGCAGTGATGTTGCTGGTCGATGACTAGCCAATGTCTCCATAAAGAGATCTGTATAGTGTCGCAAACTTCAGACCAAAATCAACAACTATCTGGCCGCTACTCTAAAGCTAAATCTGCCAATTGCTAGCATGGTTTAAATATACTCTGGGGTGCTAAGTGAGTACTCCACCCTGCTCAAAAACTAGGCTAGAAGAGGGCCTTACTTTCTCACTGGATAGGGGGTACTCCATACCCGCCAGGCCAAATATGACATACTGGCATCTTGCCGTCTTGACAGATGCTGGTTTGTTACATAACGCTTTTAAAATAAAAAAACAAGGCATAATAGCCTCTCCATAGCACAAAGTCAGGATTTAATTGTAGAAATCATGTGTTGCCCATACAGCATGATCCCTCTTTTGGCCTGCGCAGTTTATCCCAGAGAAAAAAAAACATCAATACATCTGGAACAAGACAAGATGCTGGATCAGAAAAGCAATGCTCTAATTGTCCGCCTGTCGGAGCTTTGATCCTAGACCAGTTGCTGACAAAGGTTTAGGGCCTGGTCTGACCTTCCATGACATTAAGTTTTTAGGTTGTATTTCCCTGCATCAGGACAAGGCTTATACCCCTCCACCGCCCGAAGCCGTTGGTACAATGTGGTATGTCAGCGGAAACAGAAAGCAGGTAGTACCGTCTACTGTCATACAGTAGCTTGGTCATATATGACTAAGACCTGATTAAACATGATATACAAGAAACAAATACACATGCCTGAAGTCATGAAAACTGCCAGCAATCTGCCCTGTTAACAGCAATACTCAATGGGATGAAGCAAGCATTACAATAAAACTAAGGAACTACTCACGCATGATCGGGTACATTAGCAGCACCTTCCTCTGGTGAATGTCTTTGGGAAGATTTGCATACACAACCCGAGCATCATGTGTATCCTCATTGCTCTTTATCAAGATCTTGCCGATTCGTATTGACCTACAGCAATCCGCAGACCTTGTTCCATAGCCTCACCTTGCGAAAGAAAAAGAACCTTAATTAAGGATAAGATCTACACATCTATTGGGTCACTCGGTTTAAAGACAGGTATAAATCTGCATAAAGCTATTTGAACATGCCATTCAAATATTTCTCATTATCATCTGCCCTGCTGGCTGGCTTAGGCGTTGTCTACCCACAGATACCTGAGGAGCATGCACCCCAAACCCACTCACAAGCCCTATGTAGACTACTACATTACCTGAGGTACATGGCACCCCCAACCCACTCACAAGCCCTTTGTAGACTGCTACATTACCTGGGGTACATGGCACTCCCAACCCACTCACAAGCCTTTTGTAGACTGCTACATTACCTGGGGTACATGGCACTCCCAACCCACTCACAAGCCTTTTGTAGACTGCTACATTACCTGGGGTACATGGCACTCCCAACCCACTCACAAGCCCTTTGTAGACTGCTACATTACCTGGGGTACATGGCACTCCCAACCCTTTTGTAGACTACTACATTACCTGGGGTACATGGCACCCCCAACCCACTCACAAGCCTTTTGTAGACTACTACATTACCTGGGGTACATGGCACCTCCAACCCACTCACAAGCCTTTTGTAGACTACTACATTACCTAAGATACATGGCACCCCCAACCCTTTTGTAGACTACTACATTACCTGAGGTACATGGCACTCCCAACCCACTCACAAGCCTTTTTAGACTACTACATTACCTGGGGTACATGGCACTCCCAACCCTTTTGTAGACTACTACATTACCTGAGGTACATGGCACTCCCAACCCACTCACAAGCCTTTTGTAGACTACTACATTACCTGAGGTACATGGCACCCCCAACCCACTCACAAGCCTTTTGTAGACTACTACATTACCTGGGGTACATGGCACTCCCAACCCTTTTGTAGACTACTACATTACCTGAGGTGCATGGCACTCCCAACCCACTCACAAGCCTTTTGTAGACTACTACATTACCTGAGGTACATGGCACTCCCAACCCACTCACAAGCCTTTTGTAGACTACTACATTACCTGGGGTACATGGCACCCCCAACCCTTTTGTAGACTACTACATTACCTGAGGTACATGGCACTCCCAACCCACTCACAAGCCTTTTGTAGACTACTACATTACCTGGGGTACATGGCACTCCCAACTCTTTTGTAGACTACTACATTACCTGGGGTACATGGCACCCCCAACCCACTCACAAGCCTTTTGTAGACTACTACGTTACCTGGGGTACATGGCACCTCCAACCCACTCACAAGCCTTTTGTAGACTACTACATTACCTAAGATACATGGCACCCCCAACCAACTCACAAGCCCTTTGTAGACTGCTACATCCCTGGGAAGGTTAACCCGGTCAACAAATGCCCGCAGAAGTCGGATGTGTTGGCCTAACGGCGCAAGAACGCAGCTCTGCTGTAAACAGGCACAACGCAGTCACATCCGAAGAAAAAAAACTCCGGATGAACGAAGAAGAAGACTACTACATTACCTGGGGTACATGGCACCCTCAACCAACTCACAAGCCTTTTGTAGACTACTACATTACCTGAGGTACATGGCACTCCCAACCCTTTTGTAGAGTACTACATTACCTGAGGTACATGGCCCCCTCCCCCAACCAACTCACAAGCCTTTTGTAGACTACTACATTACCTAAGATACATGGCACCCCCAACCCACTCACAAGCCTTTTGTAGACTACTACATTACCTGGGGTACATGGCACCCCCAACCCACTCACAAGCCTTTTGTAGACTACTACATTACCTAAGATACATGGCACCCCCAACCCACTCACAAGCCTTTTGTAGACTACTACATTACCTGAGGCACATGGCACTCCCAACTCACTCACAAACCTTTTGTAGACTACTACATTACCTGAGGTACATGGCACCCCCAACCCACCCACAAGCCTTTTGTAGACTACTACATTACCTGAGGTACATGGCACCCCCAACCCTTTTGTAGAGTACTACATTACCTGAGGTACATGGCCCCCTCCCCCAACCAACTCACAAGCCTTTTGTAGACTACTACATTACCTAAGATACATGGCACCCCCAACCCACTCACAAGCCTTTTGTAGACTACTACATTACCTGGGGTACATGGCACCCCAACCCACTCACAAGCCTTTTGTAGACTACTACATTACCTAAGATACATGCACCCCCAACCCACTCACAAGCCTTTTGTAGACTACTACATTACCTGAGGCACATGGCACTCCCAACTCACTCACAAACCTTTTGTAGACTACTACATTACCTGAGGTACATGGCACCCCCAACCCACCCACAAGCCTTTTGTAGACTACTACATTACCTGAGGTACATGGCACCTCCAACCAACTCACAAGCCCTTTGTAGACTACTACATTACCTAAGATACATGGCACCCTCAACAAATTCACAAACCCTTTATAGACTATTCTGTTACCTGACAGATATTTCAAAAAAAGTCTTACCACTTCTAACAATGCTGACTCCACAGTTTCCTTTCTCGTACCGAAGACCTGTGTATGTATGACCTGCGGATACAGTTTAATATTAGATAAATAAGGTCAAGATGGCTGAATGGATAAGAGCACTAGCTCTTAGACTTTCGGTGTGCTGATGCCGAGGTAGCGGGTTCATCCCCTATACAGAAATTAAATGTTTGCAGCAAAGTTTTCTACAGCGGTCTCACACACCCCTCCTGAGTCCCCTCTCATGACATGCATAGTAGATTACAGTATGGCTATTCTTTGCTATCCTTTTGAGTCCCAGTAACATATATTTGGTACATTAACTAAAATGAAATAATGTTATTTCAGCACGGAAACTCTGACACTGATGGTGGGATACAGGTATCTTCCCCTGCACTGGTCAGTTGGACTAAACACTGACTTTTTGTTCAGGCCACTCTAATGTGATTGGAAATGAACAGGCAGACAGACTGGTTGATGCCGCATCATTAAAGGGTAATTTGATGCATAAGGCAGATGTGGTGAAGGCACCCTGGGAGCATGTGAATAATGCTGAAGAACAGATAGACTATCGTGGTCTAGAGAGAATACGACAGCAAGGGGATGTGGTCAACAGTTAAACAAGATGGACATGTAACCAGATTGCAACAGCACCATTAGCACTTTGCTGGCTGCTGAAGAAGACTGAGTGCTTATGGGTATACCCCAAGTGCAATGTCGGTTCTTGACTGAACTCTTCTTACCCTGAAAGCAATGGCAAACTACTGAAAATAAAATTGCCTAGTAAAATCAATCTGGGGTTGATTGCAACATCCTGCAAAGGGCGTGCAGCTCTCTATCAAATATCTGGAGTGTCTGCTTGTTAAAATAATTGTGTTCATACGAAGCTTCTTGTGCTTCTTGTTTTGTATATTATTCTAAGTGCTAAGAGGCAAAATAAGTGTGTGTGTGTGTGGGGGGGGGGGGGGGGGGGGGGGGGGGGGGGGGGGGCGAAGAAGAAGAAGGGTGGTTGGTGCATAGTGATGATTAATGGATGTGTATGTCAATACATTCAGAGTCTGGCATATGACACCACAACATAGAACGGGCGTGGAGGTAGCGACTGTGACGTTCTGCTGGCGGCAGAATAAACAGCACACATGTGTCATGATTGTAACAGACTCACACAGCATGCTTAGTAGAATAGTAGGATGAAGATAGACATGCTTCAATTAAAGAATCAAGGACATGGGACATCTGTTGGATCTTTTCCCTGTACATACTGGTGTGTTGGGAAACGAGTAGGCAGACAGATTGGCTGGATCTGCTCCTGTGGGTAGAGCATTGATACACGATAAGACGTGGTCGGTGCCCTCTTGGATCAAGTGTACAACGTGAAAGAACAGATACACTATCATTGCCTGGAGAGAATGGTGCGGCAGGGAACGACCAGAGGTTCTAGCCGACACTCAGTTCTATGAGGAAAGGCCAGACTGACACATATCAGACTGCAACTGCTACCATCAGTACTGGCACTCTTCGCTGGTTGTTGAAGAAGAGGACAGAGCATGTATGGAAATGTCATGATGCAGTAATGTTGATTCTTGACTCAATTCAAGTATAATATCCACACCCAGGAATTGTGCCTTCCATTAATGCTATTTCTAACCCACTATGATAGTTGATAAACCAAGATACTTGAATTTCTGAGGCGTATTAATGTTTATGACTCAAACCCCCCCTCGAATCATACATAGATTTAGCAATCCGAGTGCAAATTCTAAAGATTTTCCCGTGTAGAATGGAGTAAAGTGTGAGATCTAGGTGTTTTATATCTTTCTCTGCATTGTGGTGCACTTTTTCTAGGTAACGAGAAATGTCTGGTTGAGTTGTTTTTGTGTCCTTTTCTTCAGACTTGTTCAAGGTTGGTTGGATGTTGCTGCTAAGGTTGTCCACAGGATGGGGTTGCCAGTCCCGCACCAACCTTTCTTTGCCACTGTCATGCATGATGTGCTGCTACTCTTTGCTACCCTTAAGGGTCCCGCCAACACATGGGCAATTCTAACTTCATATTTCGTTTTACTTGGGTTCAAAATCAAATGAATCTCCACCCATTCT
>JACEFZ010015183.1:0-30000 GCA_014155875.1 Cepaea nemoralis
AGGGGGGGGGGAATGTGGAAAGGGGGGGGGGTTTTATGTATGGGGGGAGAATGTTTAGTATTGGAGGGGGGAATGGGGTGTAGGGGAGTGGAGAATTGAGTAGGGGGGTGGAGAATGTGATGTGGGAGTGGAGAATTGATGTATGAGGGAGAATGGATGTAGGGGGGGGATTGTGTAGGGAGTGGAGAATGTTGATATATTGGAGTGGAGAATGCTGATGTAGGGGGAGTGGAGAATTTTGATGTGAGGGGAGTGAGAGAATGCTGATGTAGGTGAGTGGAGAATGCTGATGGTAGGGGAGTGGAGAATGTTGATGTAGGGGAGTGGGAGAATGTTTGATGTAGGGGAGTGGAGAATGTGATGTAGGTGAGTGGAGAATGTTGATGTAGGGGAGTGGAGAATGTTGATGTAGGGGAGTGGAGAATGTTGATATATTGGAGTGGAGAATGTTGATGTATTGGAGTGGAGAATGTTGATGTAGGGGAGTGGAGAATGCTGATGTAGGTGAGTGGAGAATGCTGATGTATTGGAGTGGAGAATGTTGATGTATTGGAGTGGAGAATGCTGATGTAGGGGAGTGGAGAATGTTGATGTAGGGGAGTGGAGAATGCTGATGTAGGTGAGTGGAGAATGTTGATGTAGGGGAGTGGAGAATGTTGATGTATGGGAGTGGAGAATGTTGATGTATGGGAGTGGAGAATGTTGATGTAGGGGAGTGGAGAATGTGAGTAGGTGAGTGAGAAGTGATGTATTGGAGTGGGAGAATGTTGATGTATGGAGTGGAGGAATGATGATGTAGGGGAGTGGAGAATGTTGATGTAGGGGAGTGGAGAATGCTGATGTAGGTGGAGTGGAGAATGCTGATGTAGGTGAGTGGAGAAGTTGATGCTAGGGGAGTGGAGAATGTTGATGTAGGGGGAGGGGATGTGATATTGAGTGGATACTGTGATTAGGGGAGTGGAGAATGTTGATGTAGGGGAGTGGAGAATGTTGATGTAGGGGAGTGGAGAATGTTGATGTAGGGAGTGGAGAATTGTTGATGTATGGGAGTCGGAGAATGTTGATGTATGGGAGTGGAGAATGTTGATGTAGGGGAAGTGGAGAATGTTGATGTATGGAGTGGAGGAATGTTGATGTAGGGGAGTTGGAGAATATTGATGTAGGGGAGTGGCGAATGTTGATGTAGGGGAGTGGAGAATGTTGATGTAGGGGAGTGGAGAATGTTGATGCTATTGGAGTGGAGAATGTTGATGTAGGGAGTGGAGAATGTTGATGTATTGGATTGGAGATATGTGATGTAGGGAGTGGAGAATGGTGATGTATGGGAAGTGGAGAATGGTAATGTAGAGGGAGTGGAGAATGTTGAGTAGGGGGAGTGGAGAATTGTTGATATTATTGGAGTGGAGAATGTTGATGTAGGGGAGTGGAGAATGCTTGATGTATGGGAGTGGAGAATGTTGATGTAGGTGAGTGGAGAATGTTGATGTATTGGAGTGGAGAACTGTTGATGTAGGGGAGTGGAGAATGTTGATGTAGGGGAGTGGAGAATTTTGATGTATTGGAGTGGAGAATGTTGATGTATTGGAGTGGAGAATGTTGATGTAGGGGAGTGAGAATGTTGATGTAGGGGAGTGGAGAATGTTGATGTAGGGGAGTGGAGAAGTGTTGATGTAGGGGAGTGGAGAATGTTGATGTAGGTGAGTCGAGAATTTTGATGTAGGGGAGTGGAGAATGTTGATGTAGGGGAGTGGAGAATGTTGATGTAGATGGAGTGGAGAATGTTGATGTAGGTGAGTCGAGAATTTTGATGTAGGGGAGTGGAGAATGTTGATGTAGGGGAGTGGAGAATGTTGATGTATTGGAGTGGAGAATGTTGATGTAGGTGATTGGGGAATGTTGATGTAGGTGAGTGGAGAATGTTGATGTAGGTGAGTGGGGAATGTTGATGTAGGTGAGTGATAATGTTGATGTCAGGGGAGTGGAGTAATGTTGATGTAGGTGAGTGGAGAATGTTGATGTAGGGGAGTGGAGAATGTTGATGTAGGGAGTGGAGAATGTTGATGATGTTAGGGGGAGGTGGAGAATATTGATGATGAGGAGTGGAGAATGGTTGATGTCGGGGTAGTGGAGAAACTATTGATGTAAGGGTGTGGAGAATATTGATGAAAGGGAGCGGAGAATGTTGATGTAGGGTAGTGGAAAATGTTGATGAAGGGGAGTGGAGAATGTTGATGTATGGGAGTGGAGAATATTGATCTAAGGGAGTGGAGAATGTTGATATATTGAAGTGGAGAATGTTGATGTAGGTGAGTGGAGAATGTTGATGTATGGGAGTGGATAATTTTTATGCAGGGGAGTGGAGAATGTTGTTGTATGGGAGTGGAGAATGTTGTTGTAGGGGAGTGGAGAATGTTGATGTAGGGGAGTGGAGAATGTTGATGTAGGGGAGTGGAGAATGTTGATGTAGGGGAGTGGAGAATATTGATGTAGGGGAGTGGAGAATGTTGATGTAGGGGAGTGGAGAATGTTGATGTATTGGAGTGGAGAATGTTGATGTAGGGGAGTGGAGAATGTTGATGTATTGGAGTGGAGAATATTGATGTAGGGGAGTGGAGAATGGTGATGTAGGGGAGTGGAGAATGGTAATGTAGGGGAGTGGAGAATGTTGATGTAGGGGAGTGGAGAATGTTGATATATTGGAGTGGAGAATGTTGATGTAGGGGAGTGGAGAATGTTGATGTAGGGGAGTGGAGAATGTTGATGTAGGTGAGTGGAGAATGTTGATGTATTGGAGTGGAGAATGTTGATGTAGGGGAGTGGAGAATGTTGATGTAGGGGATTGGAGAATGTTGATGTAGGGGAGTGGAGAATGTTGATGTATTGGAGTGGAGAATATTGATGTAGGGGTGTGGAGAATGTTGATGTAGGGGAGTGGAGAATGTTGATGTATTGGAGTGGAGAATGTTGATGTAGGGGAGTGGAGAATGTTGATGTAGGGGAGTGGAGAATATTGATGTAGGGGAGTGGAGAATGGTGATATAGGGGAGTGGAGAATGTTGATGTAGGGGAGTGGAGAATGTTGATGTATTGGAGTGGAGAATGTTGATGTAGGGGAGTGATGAATGTGATGTAGGGGAGTGGAGAATGTTGATGTAGGGAGTGGAGAATGTTGATGTAGGGGAGTGGAGAATGTTGATGTAGGGGAGTGGAGAATGTTGATGTATTCGGAGTGGAGAATGTTGATGTAGGGGAGTGGAGAATATTGATGTAGGGAGTGGAGAATGTTGATGTAGGGGAGTGGAGAATGTTGATGTAGGGAGTGAGAATGTTGATGTATTGGAGTGGAGAATGTTGATGTAGGGGAGTGGAGAATGTTCATGTATTGGAGTGGAGAATATTGATGTAGGGGAGTGGAGAATGGTGATGTATGGGAGTGGAGAATGGTAATGTAGGGGAGTGGAGAATGTTGATGTAGGGGAGTGGAGAATGTTGATATATTGGAGTGGAGAATGTTGATGTAGGGGAGTGGAGAATGTTGATGTAGGGGAGTGGAGAATGGTGATGTAGGTGAGTGGAGAATGTTGATGTATTGGAGTGGAGAATGTTGATGTAGGGGAGTGCAGAATGTTGATGTAGGGGAGTGGAGAATTTTGATGTATTGGAGTGGAGAATGTTGATGTATTGGAGTGGAGAATGTTGATGTAGGGGAGTGGAGAATGTTGATGTAGGGGAGTGGAGAATGTTGATGTAGGGGAGTGGAGAGTGTTGATGTAGGGGAGTGGAGAATGTTGATGTAGGTGAGTCGAGAATTTTGATGTAGGGGAGTGGAGAATGTTGATGTAGGGGAGTGGAGAATGTTGATGTATTGGAGTGGAGAATGTTGATGTAGGTGAGTCGAGAATTTTGATGTAGGGGAGTGGAGAATGTTGATGTAGCGGAGTGGAGAATGTTGATGTATTGGAGTGGAGAATGTTGATGTAGGTGATTGGGGAATGTTGATGTAGGTGAGTGGAGAATGTTGATGTAGGTGAGTGGGGAATGTTGATGTAGGTGAGTGGATAATGTTGATGCAGGGGAGTGGAGAATGTTGATGTAGGTGAGTGGAGAATGTTGATGTAGGGGAGTGGAGAATGTTGATGTAGGGGAGTGGAGAATGTTGATGATGTAGGGGAGTGGAGAATATTGATGATGAGGAGTGGAGAATGTTGATGCGGGGTAGTGGAAACTATTGATGTAGGGGTGTGGAGAATATTGATGAAAGGGAGCGGAGAATGTTGATGTAGGGTAGTGGAAAATGTTGATGAACGGGAGTGGAGAATGTTGATGTATGGGAGTGGAGAATATTGATCTAAGGGAGTGGAGAATGTTGATATATTGAAGTGGAGAATGTTGATGTCGGTGAGTGGAGAATGTTGATGTATGGGAGTGGATAATTTTTATGCAGGGGAGTGGAGAATGTTGTTGTATGGGAGTGGAGAATGTTGTTGTATGGGAGTGGAGAATGTTGATGTAGGGGAGTGGAGAATGTTGATGTAGGGGAGTGGAGAATGTTGATGTAGGGGAGTGGAGAATATTGATGTAGGGGAGTGGAGAATGTTGATGTAGGGGAGTGGAGAATGTTGATGTAGGGGAGTGGAGAATGTTGATGTATTGGAGTGGAGAATGTTGATGTAGGGGAGTGGAGAATGTTGATGTATTGGAGTGGAGAATATTGATGTAGGGGAGTGGAGAATGGTGTTGTAGGGGAGTGGAGAATGGTAATGTAGGGGAGTGGAGAATGTTGATGTAGGGGAGTGGAGAATGTTGATATATTGGAGTGGAGAATGTTGATGTAGGGGAGTGGAGAATGTTGATGTAGGGGAGTGGAGAATTTTGATGTATTGGAGTGGAGAATGTTGATGTATTGGAGTGGAGAATTTTGATGTAGGGGATTGGAGAATGTTGATGTAGGGGAGTGGAGAATGTTGATGTAGGGGAGTGGAGAATGTTGATGTAGGGGAGTGGAGAATGTTGATGTAGGGGAGTGGAGAATGTTGATGTATTGGAGTGGAGAATGTTGATGTAGGGGAGTGGAGAATGTTGATGTAGGGGAGTGGAGAATGTTGATGTAGGGGAGTGGAGAGTGTTGATGTAGGGGAGTGGAGAATGTTGATGTAGGGGAGTGGAGAATGTTGATGTAGGGGAGTGGAGAATGTTGATGTATTGGAGTGGAGAATGTTGATGTAGGTGATTGGGGAATGTTGATGTAGGTGAGTGGAGAATGTTGATGTAGGTGAGTGGGGAATGTTGATGTAGGTGAGTGGATAATGTTGATGCAGGGGAGTGGAGAATGTTGATGTAGGTGAGTGGAGAATGTTGATGTAGGGGAGTGGAGAATGTTGATGTAGGGAGTGGAGAATGTTGATGATGTAGGGGAGTGGAGAATATTGATGATGAGGAGTGGAGAATGTTGATGTGGGGGAGTGGAAACTATTGATGTAGGGGTGTGGAGAATATTGATGAAAGGGAGCGGAGAATGTTGATGTAGGGTAGTGGAAAATGTTGATGAAGGGGAGTGGAGAATGTTGATGTATGGGAGTGGAGAATATTGATCTAAGGGAGTGGAGAATGTTGATATATTGAAGTGGAGAATGTTGATGTAGGTGAGTGGAGAATGTTGATGTATGGGAGTGGATAATTTTTATGCAGGAGAGTGGAGAATGTTGTTGTATGGGAGTGGAGAATGTTGATGTAGGGGAGTGGAGAATGTTGATGTACGGGAGTGGAGTGTTTTTATGTAGGGGAGTGGAGAATATTGATGTAGGGGAGTGGAGAATGTTGATGTAGGGGAGTGGAGAATGTTGATGTATGGGAGTGGAGAATTTTTATGTAGGGGAGTGGAGAATCCAGCATGGGTACCAGAAAAAACAAGGTAGGCAAAGACACCCGGGGTAATAGTGACAAAATGACTCTTCGATTGCTGATTTGTCCAAAATAAAGAGTTAATGTCATACACCAATACACCTCGTGGCGAGAAAAGGGATCTATATCATGTAATGTTTTTATGTAAAAGTGTGAATGCTCTTGGGTTAATATCAAATACTACAGCTATGCACCGAGACGCACAGTCAGACTACACCTAATGTAAAATCTATATGGTGATATGGTTCAGTGGCTCGGCATATCCGGAGAACACCACATCAAAATGTCAGCTGATGTCCTGTTTGATTGAGTCTGATTTATTGATGCATTCGAAGGCAACAGTGATTAACCTGCTATCAATTAACCAATCAATTAATGCTACAATGTCAAACAACAGATGACAGTGTGAGGTTCAGAGGTGAATGAACGAAAGTAAAATAGTCAAGGAGAAATTGCGATGTGCATACTATAGTCCAAACATATAGTATTATGTTTATGTATGTTTTGTGTAGGGTGATATCAAAGAAACAGGTGACATCCAAATGTGAAATAGAGATAGAAGGGAAAATTCTTCACCAAGTGAATAGTTTTAAATATCTAGGGACATTCATAACATCAGATGGAAGATGAACAACAGAGATTAAAAGCAGAATAGGGCAAGCAAAGGCTGCATTTCAAAAAATGAAGAATATCTTATGCAATAAGTCGCTATCATTGAATGTAAGAAAGAGAGTGTTGAAGAGCTATTTAGAACCTGTTTTGCTGTATGGCTGTGAATCTTGGAATATAAATGAACAAATTAGGAAGAGATTGGAAGCAACAGAGATGTGGTTCCTTAGATGAATGTTGCGAATTCCTTGGACTGCCAAAGTAACTAACAACGAATGTCTTAAAGTGGCTAACGAAACCAGAACATTATATACAACAATAAGAAAGAGACAAACAGCTTTTTTTGGTCATGTGATGAGAAGAGAGGCGCTTGAGAACATCGTGACAACTGGAAAGATCCAGGGGAAGAGAGGCAGAGGCAAACTACGAGAAATGATGCTGGATGGATTGCGACAGTGGCATGGAGGAATATCAACGGCAAAGTTGATCCAGAAAACCAAAGACCTATATCTGTAGATAGTCATGAACGCCTACGCCAGTCGGCACGGCACTTGATGATGATGATTATGTTTTGCGTGCAGTGGGCATGTGATGGTCGTTTCCCTAATTGTATAAACCAATCGACACTAGGTGGGAGGGGTTGGGGGATCAGTATCACTTATGCTATCTTTACCTCTCAAGACAGTTCCTAGCGATAATTTGAGTGAAACAAAATGTTGTGTGTACTTTTAGAATATGAATAAAATTTAATGGAACTGCTGTAAAGCTGTGGACACGTAAACAATATAAAATAACACAATGTAATGGAGCTTTACAGAACAGTTGACACTGTTGAGTCATACTGGGAAAATATTTGGCAAAATTCTTGAAAAAAGATTAAGAACTATTATAGAACCCCAGCTAAGCGAAACACAACTTGGATTTAGGAAAAACAAAGGATGCATAAATGCCATCTTTGCTCTTAGACAACTTATAGAAAAATCAATCGAATTCAATGAAACACTCTACTTAGCCTTTGTTGACCAAGAAAAGGCATTTGATAGAGTAGATAGAAACAAGCTGTGGGAAATCCTTAAACAATATGGAGTGAGAACGCATCTAACAAACCTATGTATACGCTTATACAACAACAGTGAATGCATAGTGAGAGCAACTGGAGGACACTCAGAACCCTTCACCATAAGATCCGGAGTACGACAAGGTTGTGTCATGTCCCCTCTCTTGTTTATAACATGTATAGACAACATATGTAAAGAAACCAGCCAAACAGAGACTGCAAGAACACCACATAACGAGAACACAGAAGAAGAACCATCTGCAAATCTAACCATTAGAGAACTCCTGTTTGCGGACGACCAAGCAATAATAGCAAAATCAGAAGCTGAATTACAAGACCACATAAATAGTCTAAACGAAAGTGTAGGGAACATAACATGAAAATTAGCACAAGTAAAACAGGGGTAATGACTGTAACTAAAGAAGAAAAAGCAACAACGATAAACCTAAACGAACATCCCTTGAAACAAGTAAAGAGTTTTAAGTACCTAGGAAGTATAATATCATCAAATGGCAAATCAGAAGACGAGATCGAAAATGGATGCAATAAGGCAAACCAACTCATTGGACAAATGGTACTAATACTAAAGAACAAACATGTATCAATAACTACTAAGAAAGCACTTTATAACACAATCTTCCTACCAACTCTGTGCTACCAATGCCAAACCTGGACAATGACAGACAGAGAGAAAAGAAAAATCACAACAACAGAAATGAGGTTCCTGAGAAGAATACTCAACGTATCAAGAAGAGATAAGATCAGAAATGAAGAAATCAAGACTAAAGTGGGGGTTATAGCTGCGCTAGATTTTATTAGAAAGCAGCAAGTCAAATGGTTTGGCCATGCAAGTAGGTTACCATCCAACAGCATACCACAACAAGCAATGATGTACAGCCCAGAGGGAAGCAGAGGAAGAGGCCGACCACGTAAACGTTGGACGCAGGGAATAACAGAGTCCATGGGAATATCGATACATGAAGCCCATAAGCGGGCACTCTTTATACTTCACCTCGACACCGAGGGGTACAAGAGGAATATGATGAGATGAGATGAGATGTGTGTGTGTGTGTGTGTGTGTGTGTGTGTGTGTGTGTGTGTGTGTGTGTGTGTGTGTGTGTGTGTGTGTGTGTGTGTGTGTGTGTGTGTGTGTGTGTGTGTGTGTGTGTGTGTGTGTGTTCAGACTGATAAAATAACACTCCATTTCTAGATTTAGTTGGTAATGATCTTCACATCGTATTATGTCATAACATATGAAATAAAGTGACCAGTTCACTTGACTCACGCCTGACTTTGCCTGTCTTAACTCTATGTCAAGTTACCCAACCGTCTTACAACTAAGTAGGCAGGAGCGGTAGACATTCGGTGCCGAAATCAACTAACCCGTTACTCACATATCGTCCTCTAACAGAGCCGCCAATTGTAGGCTCTAGGTCTCTTTCCGTCCTCTAGTTCCACCCAAGCCAACGGACTATTTCCTTCTCTTAGACAGATTCCACCCAAGCTAACGGACTATTTCCTTCTCTTAGACAGATTCCACCCAAGCCAACGGACTCCTTCCTTCCCCTAGATAGATTCCACCCAAGCCAACGGACTCCTTCCTTTCCCTAGATAAATTCCACCCAAGCCAAAGGACTCTTTCCTTCCCCTAGACAGATTCCACGCAAGCCAACAGACTCTTTCCTTCCCCTAGACAAATTCCACCCAAGCCAACGGACTCTTTCCTTCCCATAGATAGATT
Organism: Cepaea nemoralis; assembly: GCA_014155875.1. NCBI lineage: Eukaryota > Metazoa > Mollusca > Gastropoda > Stylommatophora > Helicidae > Cepaea > Cepaea nemoralis. Next base: position 9,309 of record JACEFZ010015183.1, read on the forward strand.
CCACCCAAGCCAACGGACTCTATCCTTCCCCTGGATAGGTTCCACCCACGCCAACGGTCTCTTTCTACCCATGGCCATGTTTTCTTTGCCTAACAATTGTGTCAGGGCAGTGACCTTTCGACCTGCTCTTTACGACCTCCAACTCCCGTGGAATTTTTAACTATCATAACTTGCACAGAGGACCTCTAGTGTTTCGACTGTATCAGAGAAAGCGAGGTTTCGGATCTCACAACGCAAAAGGATTAGGGAACGTTCCATATTCTTCTTCTTCTGCATTCGTCCGGATTGTTTTAGACGTAATTGCGTTGTGCCTGTTTACAGCATAGCTGCGATATTTATACCTTTCGGCTAACACACTAGACTTCTTCAGGCATTTGTTGACCGGGTTACCTTCTCAGGAGACGTGCGATATTAATATATGCATGTGGGGTGGATCTTGGACAACCTGTAAATATCACACACACACACACTCACACACACACACGCACGCGCGCGCACGCACGCACTCACACACACACACACACACACAACAGACAACAAGAAGATGCGACGATTAAAGAGACATCAATCTGAAACGCCTGCTTCAGTAATGACTGCCATTGGAATGTAAAGTGTTATTTCCTTACATATTCTTAGGCTCGGAATAATGAGATGGGGTAGATAGTTCTTGTCCTGATTACCTGTCCTTTTCAAATAATTCTGAGAATTATATTATCATTTTGATTCGTGGGAGGCTGGGCCTTAAAATATTGATTGCCAGGAGATGAAGCTATGATAAGAAAATTAACATATGTAACATTTGTCTACCTATATCTGCAGAACAGAGAGACAGTTTTTATTTATGTTCGCTCGCTTAGAACAATAGAGTAGTCCATTTAGTTGCTACTACTTCTAGTGGACTAGACTGATCTTTGCACGTGGATTTGCTTTTCTTATTACCAGTGTCCCTCGTCATTAGGTGAACCCACACCGACTTCAGGGGTGCTTATAATTTACGTCCTCAAGTCAAGGATGAGAAGTCAACATGTTAGTCCAACTGGCCGGTGTAGGGGTTGAACCTATTACCTCAGCATCAGCACACCGGAAGTTTAAGAGCGAGGGTCTTATCCATTCGGCCATGCTCACCTCTAGAGAGACGGTTGAATAACAAGGTGGTAGAACACAAACTCAGCTGGTCGACAGAGTACTAAACAAGGACTATGGTAACCCGACAAAGCCTACACACCACAAATCTCCTACGTCATCGACTGGACGACACATTTTGGAAACATGTCACGTGATTGATAATGACAATGCGTTTCGTGTGTTGTTTAGCACACAAAACGGTCGAATGTTGAAGTTGGCAGAGGCAATTGCCATTCATTGACTCAAACCAACATTGTGCAAACAAAAAGACATTTCCCCCACACTCTTTTTCTTAACCTGTTCATTATTGTTGCTGCCTTACCAATGCTGATGTTGATTTCCTGATCTAGGGATGATTTGCTATTTACCTCTAATCCAACATATCTAGGATTGATAATGAAGTAGGTCAATATCAGCCTATTAAAAGGGGTGTGAGACAGGGATGTGTAATGTCTCCAGATCTGTTTCACCTGTACAGTGAAAGTATTTTCAGAATTATTGAAGATTTGGAAGGAATCAACATTGGGGGACGATGCATCAATAACATTAGATATGCAGACGATACAGTCTTGATTGCAGACAATGAACAGGATCTGCAACATTTAGTAGATGCGGTTGTTACACACAGTGAACAACCAGGGTTAGAATTAAATTGTAAACAGACACAGATTATGGTCGTCACTAGGAAGAACGAAATACCACAATGTAATATGCAAGTAAAAGGGGATATTCTTCAACAAGTGAATAGGTACAATTATCTCGTAACAGTAATAACATCTGATGGGAGATGCCTTTAAGAGATTAGAACAAGAGTCGCCATGGTAAAGGTAGCCTTTAGCAGGATGAAAAACATACTGACCAATAAAAAGATGTCAATTGAAACGAGAAAGCGAGTGTTGAGGGCGTACATAGAACCTGTACTTTTATATGGATGTGAAGCTTGGACAATGAGCAGTAAAGCTGAAAAACAACTGATGGCAGTAGAAATGTGGTTTCTGAGGAAAATGCAAAGAATACCATGGACAGCCAGAAAGACCAATGAACAGGTCCTTCAAGAAACAAACGAAGATCGTAAACTGATTAGAGACATTAGACGCAGACAGTCAAAATTGATTGGGCATGTTATGAGAAGAAATGATTGGAGAACTTGGTGACAACTGGTAAGATCGAAGGGAACAGACCAAGCGGAAGACCGAGAGGAAAATACCTGGATGGCTTGGCCTCGTGGCATGGTCGAGACAGGAACACGGAGTTGATCCACGACTCTGGTGATCGAGTGAGATGGCAAAACGTGACCGCCCACGCTTACCGAAATGGCACATTATGGATGGAAACAATAAACTGCCATACGAAGTGATACTAAAGTAGATCAATATCAGTCTATTAAGAGTTTTGTTAGACGGGGATGTGTGATGTCTCCGAGGTCTGTTTTTCCTCTACTGTGAAAATATGTGTCAGAAACATAGAAGGGAGTGGCGGATTCATCCATGCGTGGGGGGGGGGGGGGGGGGGGGGGGGGGGGGAAGGAGATACATCAATACATTAGATATGCAGATGACACAGTCTTGATCCTGCCACGATTAGCAGATGCTGATGATATACACAAGTGAACAACTAGGGTTAGAATTGAATTGCACGAAGGCACATATTTTTGTCATCTCATGGAAGATGGAAATATCACGATGTAATATACAGGTAAATGGGCATATTCTTAAACAAGTGAGTCGGTACAGTTATCTCAGAACATCATAACATCACATGTGAGATGCTTTAAAGAGATTAGATCAAGAATTGCCATTGTGATGGTAGTCTTTTGCAAAGTGAAAACATACTGACCAATAAAATGATATCAATTGAGAAGTTAAACAAAACAATAATACTATGGGCAGATTCACGTGCTTGGCTGATAAGCCAATGGTGCGAGGCTACCATCTGTGGGATTATGGCTGAACGCCTCTAAGTCAGAATCCCACCAGGATGTGCGACGATATTCTTATTCACATGCTTGGCTGGTTGGCCGGTGGTGCGAGGCTGCAATCGGAGGGTTTGCAGAGTTTCCGGCTTGGGTCAGGATAGCGGGACGTGTTTTCTTCTAGCTTGACTTAAGTCGGTTGATCGGCGGCTTGATAATCCGCCATCATAAAACTCGCCGTTGTTACAGAATCATATTTCTGGCTCTAAATGTTAGCGCTACGCACAAACATGGAGAGCCACGACTTCTGCCCTATGCGCCGCCTTAGGCCCAAGAGGAAAGACTAGACTAGACTAGTCAGTTTAAAATTACCGTGGTAGAAAATTCAAGTTACTGTGTGAATATCTATGTTGTATAATTCACCTTGAAGAATTTATCTTATTACTTTAGTTTATTTTGTATGATTTCTGCAGTATGTACCTGACGCGATGCAGCGAAATGTTAGCTAGTTAGTCGCGGTTCTAACTTCACAGCAACGGGTCGTCTCCATTATGCTCCGTTCCTGTGCCAATGAATATCACACAAAATGCTCCTCACTGCAACGAAATATGCCGGGCAATAAATCGTGCAATCCATTGTTTGTGTCTTTGTTAATCCTATTGTCTAACGTTTTAAAAGTGCCCACTTTATCAAGGTCCTACCCGGCCCACTTGCCATCGTACTGGGAATCGAACTGTGAATAGAACGCAGACCGCATTTTTAACAAGCTAGCACTCTAGACACTACACCACCGCGACCCCTAGATCAAGTAAACAAGTGCACTTTAAGATTCGACAGCTAAACGCCCTAAAAGGATGTATCAGAAGCCAGGTCTAATCTGGATCAGACGTACCAGCTGCGTCCTTTGCAAGTCATGTGACTTAGCAACCGTTCATACTAATGTTTGATATGACGCTATCAGTTACCATAGCAACGCCTCCTGGAGGGAAAATAACAGATATCAAATAACACTAAAAAACATGCTGGAAACGACTCCGTTTAAAACTAACTCCAGAAGAATCCCCTGTCTTACGTGTGAACGAAAATGTTTCTCTTTTTTTCATGAGGAAGAAACCCGTTAAAAGTAAATAACGATTTTTTAGGTCAAGATACAAAAACCATTAAGTCTTCGCGGCTGTCAAGTTGGATCAACTTGGGTTTTCCTCGGTCTGTCATGGACGAGTGTGAATTGAAACCAGTTTTAGAGAGTTAGTCTTGGACAAAGGCTTGAATCTGCTACTTCGTCGAATGAGCAGGAGTTGGAGAATATGCTTAATCTACATTGATTCGTTGACAGCGGGCGGGGTGTGGTTTGTGTCGTTGGGAGATGGTGTGAATCGACTGTCAGGTTGAGGGTAGTTAGAAGACTTTGTCTATGTTCTTTTCACGTCATGACTTTGTTCTTCAAGTCAGGATTTTGTCTCTGTTCATTTCTAGTCTAGAATTTGCCTCTGTTTATTTCAAGTCTAGACTGTATCTGATCATTTCTAGTCTAAACATTGTGTCTGTTAATTTGTAGTCTAGACTTTGTCTCCTTTTCTTTCTATTCAAAAGGTTTTCTCTGTTCACTTCTAGTCAAGGGTTTGTCTCTATTTATTTCAAGTCTAGACAGTGTCTCTTTTTATTTCTAGTCAAGGGTTTCTATCTGTTTATCTCAAGTCTAGACTTTTTCTCTTTTCGTTTGACATTTAACAATAGAAAAGCTGGAGCTTTCCTGTAGTGTGTGGCAACATATCAGATCAACCAACAGGTCGGCATGGACGCAGTGACCACACACTTCTTCTTCTTCTTCTTCTTCTTCTTCTTCTTCTCAGGGGTTGCGTGTGGGTTGATGCGTGATGCGTGGATGGGTGAAGGGATGTGTGGTCGGTGGAAGGTATATGTGTGTGAGGGATGTGTTTGTGGGTGGGGATATTTGGGAGGATGGTTGGAAGTATGTGGGTGTTGGTTGGTTGGGGTGTGGGTAGGGAATGTGTATTTGGGTGGGTGAATGGGTGTGTGGGAGATGTGTGTGGGTTGGGGATGGGTGTGGGGGATGGGTGTGGGGGTGTCTGTGAATGGGATATGTCTGTGTGGGTCTGAGTGTGAGTGTGGATGGGATAAATGTGAGTAGGTGGAAGATGTATGTGTGGGCGGTGAGGATGTTTGTGGGTGGGATATGTATAAGTAGGTGGGGAGATATGTGTGTGTGGGTGAGAGATGTGTGGGCGGGGATGTGTATGGGGAATGCATGTGGGGGGGGGGGGGGAATGCGTTTATGGGGGGGTGTTGTGTGGGATGGGGGAGGTGTGGGATGTGAGGGTGGATGAAGGAATGTATGTGAGGATGGGGGATGTGTGTTTGGCTGGGTGGTTGGGGTGTGTGTGGGTGGGAGGGTATATGAGAGATGCATGTGTTGATGGGTGGGTGGGTGATGTGTGGGTGTGAGTGGTTGATGGATGAATACGTTAGTGGGTGGATGTGTATGAGAGATGAGTGTATGGGTGGGAAGGCGGATGTGTGTGGGTGGGGTATATGTGGGTGGTGGGGTGTGGGTGGGTGGTTGGTGTGTGTTTTTGGAGGATGAATGTGTTGATGGGTGAGGATGTGTGTATGAGTGCGAAGATGTGTGTGTGTGTGTGTGTGTGTGTGTGTGAGTGTATGGGTGGTGAGATGTGTAGTTAAGGGATGTGTGATTGGGGATTGGAGATCGGGTAGGGATGGTTGGCGAGTGGGTGGGTGGAGGATGTGTGGGAGGGTGAGTGTGTGTAGGTTGGGTTGGGTGGGCATGTGTGTGTGTGTGGGATGTGTGGGTGGGGGAGATTGTGTGGGTGGGTGATATGTGTGTAAGTGGGGGATGTGTGGGTGGGTGCGGGTTTGTGTGTGGGTAAGTGCAGGATATGTGAGTTGGCGAGAATATGTGTGTGTGGGTGTTGGATATGTGGTTGAGGGATGTGTGTTTGGCTGAGTGGTTTGGGGTGTGTGGGTGGGTGGTGGAGGATATGTGGGTGGGTGAGTGTTGGTAGGTTATGGGATGGGTGGAGGATGTGTGCGTGTGGGTGGGAAGATGTGTGAAGGTGGGGGATGTGTGGGTGGGTATGGATGGGTGGTTGCGTGCATGTGTGCCTGGGTTTGTGTGTGGGTGAGGGATGTGTGGTGGGGAGATGTGTGTGTGTGTGGTGGGGAGATGATGTATGTGGGGGTGTGTGTGGGATGTGGGGGATGGGTGGATGGATGGGGTCATGTATGTGCCTGTGGGTATGTGTGTGGTTGGGTGGTGGATGTGTGTGTGGGAGACACGCGGATGGATAGGGGATGGGTGGGTGGGTGGGGATTTGTCTCATAACATGGTAACATGCATTGTTTATGCTTACAACATTCATTTGACAATGTTTTTTTCCTATGTGAATGCACTATGCACTGATGAACGAAAGATGAGTGATTGGAAGGGCCGAATGTAAGACGGGCCTGCGTGCCCAATTTGTTACACTTCGAAAATAAAGTTTGTTCGTTCGTTCGTTCGTTCGTACGATCGTTCTTCTTCTTCTTCTTCTTCTTCTTCTTCTTCTTCTTCTTCTTCTTCTTCTTCTTCTTCTTCTTCTTCTTCTTCTTCACCGTCGTTATCAGCATGATTTCATCAAAAATTTCTTCTTCGACTTCTTTTTACATTCATCATCAACATCAACAATATCATCATCATCATCATCATCATCATCATCATCATCATCATCATCATCACCATCATCATCATCATCAGCATCATCATCAGCATCATCATCATCATCATCATCATCAAGTAAAGAAGCCTGTTCCATTTGGGTTATACGATGATAACCCCCATGTTTTCTCTTGTCTTCGGCACTCCATGAAGGTACTTGATGAAGTACTCTATGAAAGCAGTCTATGGAGGCATTTCAGAGACTATGGAGATATTTCATGAAAGAACTCTATGAAGGCTCTCTATGAAGACATTTCATGAAAGCACTTCGTGAAGGCACTCTTTGAAGACACGCTATGAAGGCACTCTGTGAAAACACTCTGTGAAGGCACTCTATGAAGGCATTCTATGAAGGCACTCTAGGAAGACACTTTATGAAGGCACTCTACTAAGGCACTCTATGAAGGCATTGTATAAAGGCACTCTATGAAGGCTCTCTACTAAGGTACTCTATGAGGGCACTCTACTAAGGCACCTCTATGAGGGAACTCTATGAAGGCACTCCATGAGGGCACTCTATGAATGATGCGGGCCAATAGCAAGCCGTTTGCCTTCATTTTCCTGGACACTACCTGGCCCTCAGGTCAGGCCATCTCGACCAGGGGCTCCAGTCAGTGTCAATAATCCCCCTTGTTGTGCCGGTTCTCTGGCGAAGGGCCTCTGAATGTAATTCGTAATCCCGCATATCGCGTTCAAAACAATAAATGCGGGTGATTTGGCAGTAGACCACATTGCGTTCGTTTTCATACAATGGTATGTGTGCCGGTCGTTCAGAAAGCAATGGCAAACTACTGAATGTAAATTCGTCAAGAAATCACAAACAGCCAAACAAATGTTGGGGTTGACTGCCACGTCCTGTAAAGGATATGCAACTAACTGAAAACTAGCTGTGGATTCGAACACATGGCCACTGGGTGGACAGGCAAACGTGCTTGCCACTGCGCCACCACGGCTCCCACAGAGGGAGTTGGATGCTTGTTGCAATCAACCCCAGGATTTATTGGCTTTTTGTAAGTTACCAGGCAATGTTAGTTTAGAAGTTTGCCATTGCTTTCTGAACGGCCGACGCCTCATGCCATCGAAATCAACGCAAAGCGATCTGCTTTCAAATCGTCCTCTGCTGATTCCGAGCCATCGTCCCGGTATATCGGGGAGTAATGAAACTGCGCGTAGTCCTATACCATAGGCCAAATTGCTTTTTCCAGAAGAAGTACTATAGAAGTACTTTTTTTTCTTCTACAAAATAAACCTTGTGAAGATGGAACTTGGGACGGCAAGGGTTAAAACTAGAGTTCGCCCTGGCTGGTTTGCCAAAAAATGTAGGTTACTGAGAGGTCAGACACTGGGTGATATCGATGGAATTTAAAGTACTTGTCAAAAGCATTTCACTGGGGATGGCACTCGAGGCTCATCCTGCAAATGATGTTTCTTCCCCAATGCAAACAACAGACAACAGAACCGTTCGTCTATTGTGAGGGTTCCTCGTCTGCACTCCTGGAGTCCGTGTCTATCACAGTTCTTCTCCTCTCTGCCAACATACACACATGTGCACATACAAACGCATTTCCTGTTTGGCGGACCAGATTCAGCGGATTTTCCATAAATGTTCTGGTTTCATTGTTTTAGACAGACGAAATTGAGTAAGACATTATTACCACAAGCAACAAAGACACGCTAAACCTTGAAAATGACATCAGCCTTCTCTCTGTGATGATATACAGCACACGCTGTGGGATAGAAGAAGAAGAAGAAGAAGAAGAAGAAGAAGAAGAAGAAGAAGAAGAAGAAGAAGAAGAAGAAGAAGAAGAAGAAGAAGAAGAAGAAGAAGAAGAGAAGAAGAAGAAGAAGAAGAAGAAGAAGAAGAAGAAGAAGAAGAGGAGGAGAAGGATTAGGAGGAGAAGGAAGAGACGGATGAAGAAGAAGAAGAAGAAGAAGAAGAAGAAGAAGAAGAAGAAGAACAACAACAACAACAACAACAACAACAACAACAACAACAACAACTACTACTACTACTACTACTACTACTACAACAACAACAACTACTACTACTACTACTACTACTACTACTACTACTACTACTACTACTACTACTACTACTGCTACTACTGCTACTACTGCTACTACTGCTACTACTGCTACTACTGCTACTACTACTACTACTACTACTACTACTACTACTACTACTACTACATCTACAACTACTACTACTACTACTACTACTACTACTACTACTACTACTACTACTACTACTACTACTACTACTACTACTACTACTACAACAAATTCCCTTTCTGCAATTTTAACATTTAAACCACGAGAATGTTCGGCCATATGGTTGCTGTTTTGGATGTCGAACAGTTACATAATAAGTTTCTGAAGTTGCAGGGGGGTTAGGTTATAAAAGTGCCTGCTTCTTGTGTCCACCAGAAGAGCAAACAAATAGTAACATCGTAACCTATCAAGCGTGACGTAAGAAGCGACAATTGTGGTTTAGTTCTTGCAGGAAATTGCTGTCTCGCGGTCTGCGTACAGTGTTTCCCTGAAACCAGACATCCTCACTCAATGAAAGGTAGAAAGTGATGTGTGTTTAAAATATCTAACTAGATGACAAATGAACTGGGGATGGAGTGATTTATCCTCACCTACCCGAGGTGCATTGTCTCCGCTGTGATGCAGCCTGTAGAGCACCACACACTTTGATACGATCTGACATTGAAAGAGAGCCATAGCAACCCTGTGGTGATGGTAGATATTCAACCCCACGTACTGCATTCTCATCTCTTCTCATCTCACTTTGTTCCTCTTGTACTTTGCGGTGTTGAGGTGAAGTATAAACATCAGGAGAGTGCCCGTTTATGAGCTTCATATATCGAGATTCCCATGGACACCAGGGAGGGCCAGGGAGTGCGAATTCCCTTTGTTCAAATTTTTATCCTAAAGCTGCGACTGGCCCAACAAGCCGGGAAGGGGATTTTCATACTGCTCGTAGGAAAACTAAGAAGTATAATCGGACTGACCCACATGGAAATGGGTCTTGCATTCACGCGTAGAAATATGAAATCAAGAATCAACAAAATTGCACTCAGGCATTCCCACACGTGCTGCGTCACGTTTTCAGTAGCCAGCGAAGAGAACCCATGCTGATAGCACTACTGGTGCCCTAACCTGAACAGTTTACTGCGACTGCGCTAGTCAGGAGGACTTAATTCCTCACGCCCAAGATCACACAGTCATACACCACAAGGTACTATAACAGTCGTTCTCAGCCTTTTTTGGCCCATGCCCTCCCTTTACCATATGTTCAGAGCGTCATCCCCCCCTTTCGAATTTCCTCATTATAAATCCCCCCCCCCCTACCCTTACACACTATACATAAAAATGAGAGCTAAATTTAATAACACATACTAGAACAAGTCTAGACATCTACATAAAACGTGATTTGCGGGTCTACTTACGTTATAAAACGAATTTCATGAGGGCGAGAAGTACATAACCGTAAAATTTAGAGGGAAAAACAATATCAAGTAACTGGTTCGTGTATTAATGCGATCTTGAAATAATCTTAATTACCCCCCCCCCCCCCCCCCCCCGCCCTGGAAACCCTAAAATATCCCCCTTGGGGGGAATTCCCCACCGGTTGAGAACCACTGTACTATATACAGTAATGTCTGGCTGGGATCATTTGTGTCCCGAAAGTCCAGAAACTTAATGGGTCTTACAACCTTCTAACAGAGCTTTAAACAGAAATATGTCTTTGCATCCAAAGAAAGCTCGCATAAACGTAAATTCTTCTCTGCCGTTTCCATTGCAAACAATCATTGGAGAAACTACTTCAAGACGTTTAGTCCAGAACCAAAATCACAGCACTCGAAACATTACAGTACGTGCTACGTTATCATCTTCAACAGCTAGTGAAGAGACCTAACACACAACACACATCGCATCTACATGCATCATATCACAAATACATACACACATGGTGTCAGCGGATCATACACAATAACCACACGTATACACACACCACACACTTAAACACATCCACACACATACAAACATCAGACCGTACCCATATAACATCATACACATACGCAAATTACACACATCACACATACACCCACGCTTTCACACACAGGCATACCAAAATGTCCACACACATATACACACAGATCACACACATTTTCCTGCTTCTGCCGCAAAACAAAAAACATTCTCCCACTAACTAGCACAATATAAGCCCGGCTGGGGGAAATCTAATAGTCGAACACATCCACAAAGTTAATCACACTTGCAGTTTATCAGCAAGGACGAAACCAAGTACAAACTGCGTAGGCGATTGCGAATCGATACCAACAGGCGGAGTTAAATTTTGTTAAAACAAACTGCAGCGTTAATTTCAGACGAAAATTTAACGGCAATAATAATACGATTATAGTGTTGATTTAAAACACCGTTTGACATTTCCCTGACTTCTGCTATATGGCAATCATTATTACTTACTGATTTTATTTGCTGACGTTGTGTCTGCTCGGTGTTATATTTTAGTTAAGTTTAGTCTAGTTTAGTCGACGGATCAACATCACAGTACACGAGTGTAACCCATAAGTGCTCCGTTCTCCTCCTAACTCAAACCTGAATCTGGAGAAAGCTCAGTGCACGAACTCCGTAGCACCGGCGAGGATTCTGAAATACTTTGGGTAGATTTTTAACTCGAAATTTATCCCGGGCAGCGCAGTTAGACTACTCTTTTTCGATTTCCAACTGCCAAGGGATATTTTACGTGCGCAACAATATACACGGGCGTCCGATCTCACTACCCAGAGACCAGGGGAAATTTTATTACTAGAAGTCCATGTGAAATAAATCCCGGTCATCACCAGGGCTTGAACTCGGGACCTCCAGCACTCGAGGCGGACATCATACCTGGAGACCACGCAGCCTCCTTAATTATTATTGTTAATAATTAAAAATTGTTTTTGTTGTTAACAATAATGTTATATTTTGTTCAGTTATATTGTATCTTTATCATCGCTGCGGATTAGCAACAGTAAAATCATAATATTAATCATGTGTATAAATGTGTGTTTAGCTGAGTAGATTCTCTTTGGTCTGAAACTAACACTTGTAACAACCAAAGTATAATCAGTATCGCAGTCAGCGCTATGGTAATTTCGAGTTAATGATGTTTGGTTCAGATGTTGTCTCCGTGTGATGATGAAGTCCAGACGGTGCCAATGGTCGGATCTTGGATGTTTCCATGTGACCTTATGCCGATCTTTTGTTTTAAAAGATGGATCTGTAATACATAGGTTGTTTCTGATGCAATGCTTAGGCAGCCCTTGTCCGTTTTATTTCATGCGAATGATGTATTTTGTAAGGCACACTGGCCATGAACTCGAGTCCTTGCCCACACGAGCATTGAAATCACCGAGCATATAAATGTAGTCAGATTTTGGTACTGCCTTGATCACAGAATCTAACTCCAAGTATAAGGAGACCTTCGCATCATTAGAAGAATTGAGTGTCGGTGCATATGAAATTATAATGGTCGCTAAACCAATCAAGCGGCGAGATAACACTCTTTTATTACCTTCAGTTTGAATTTCAAATCATTCCCAGTAGTGAATTCTTTGCTACAAATCCCCCACATCATGCCCCCCCCCCCCAACCTTCTCCCTGGTTCTACCTTTCCACACACACACACACACACACACACAAATGGTCTAAATGTTTTCACTGCGTGACCCGTCCTCGGAGAGGCAAGTCTTATGCAGGCCAGCATTGCTATAACACAACGCCTGTGATAAATTGTGTTGCCCATGCAGCATGATCCCTCTCTCGGCCTGCATAAGTCACTCCAGAGTAAAGGTAACACCAATACATCTAGAACAAGACAAGCTGCAGAAGCTGCCGGATCAGCAAAACAGTGCGCTATCTGTACACATGTCGGAGCTTCGATCCTTGAGCAGTTACCGTCCATGGCTTAGGGCCTGGTCTGCCCTGCAAGATATTTAATCATTATGTTACATTTCCCCAATAATAATAATAATAATAATAATAATAATAATAATAATAATAATAATAATAATAATAATAATAATAATAATAAAATAATGTTTTTTCCCGCGTTTCCATCCTGTTTCAGGATATTGCGGTCAACACCAGCATCTTTCAGCTGTATGTTGATTCCTAGGCTAGATTACGCTCATCAGCACGCCACGACTTTCTGAGCGACCGGCTCCATACTCTCATAAGTCACTGGCGCGACTCGAACCTCTTCTAATTCTCGTGCGCTCACGTCAATCACTAGAGCATTCGGGATTAACGGAGAAAGCTGCTAACCCCTCGGCCAGGGAGAAGGCAATAAAATAATAATAATAATAATAATAATAATAATAATAATAATAATAGTGATACTACTACTACTACTACTACTACTACTACTACTACTACTACTACTACTACTACTACTACTACTACTACTACTACTACTACTACTGTCATTACGGTTATTCTTATTATTATTATTATTATTATTATTATTGAAAGTAACAACACAGCTACCTTTTCACACAGAATGCAAACATCAAGAGTAAAATGTTTTATCTCAATTAACAACTAAACAAATGACGTCATCAACAAATAAGAGCTTGTGGCTTTTAACTTAAACAGATTACCGGAAACCGGTTTGGCGACAATGAGTAAATGGTGTCAAGACACTTCGGGCACATCGAATTCGACTTTCAGCCGCAGAAAAAGAAATTGTACTCGACAAATACTCGCTTCCAGACACAAAAGTCGGGAGCAGCCTTTTCTTGTGGGGATTTCTTGAATAAAAAGGATAAGCCATTTCGGATTCACAGCGTAAATATTTACCGAGAAACATGTTAATATTCTGCCGGTTATAATTTGTGTCAACAAATCTCATCTGTCACCGGGGGATCTTTTAGAGGGGGTGAACAAAAGCAAACTTGTCACCGGGTAATTCGGGTAAGAAAATTATGAATGCTGAAAGTAATGGCTGCAACTTTGTAAAACAGAAAAGTAAGTGAGTTTCGATGATTGGCATTCACAAGACAGAAAAGAAGTAAATGTATAGCACATTATAGATACAAGAAGAAAACAAAAAAATCGCTTAAAGAACATAATACGAAGGGCGTTCAGAAAGTAATGTATCATCATTTTTCTCAGGAGCTGTCTATTCAAAAAGGATGAAATTTATACAAAATATATACGGTTATGTCATGTAAACATCCGTATAATGCAACATAATCTCCACCAACATGGACGTCTTTATACCAGTGTGCATGTATTCCTTGCCCGTACCAGCTTTTGTCTTGATCATGTAGCTACTTCTTCACTGCATGAATCACCCCATCATGATTTTCAAACCAAGTCCCATGGAGTCCATCTTTTAGTGGACCAAAAATATGAAAATCAGAAGGTGCCAAATCAGGACGATAGCATGGATGGGGTAATACAATCCAACCCAGTAGTTCCCAAGGTTTTCAAGCAGAGGGCCATATCTACTGTTTTCGGTAGTTAAGCGGGCCACAACGCTATAAAATAATAAAAGTCGTGCAATATCATTCTTACTTTTCTTAACATTCGTCAACAAAATTCTCAAACTTTAGAAGCAGTCAGTTTCAGTACTAGACTGCGGTCATTTTTTGGTTTAAAATTAAAAGTTCATTTAACAATAAATTTTTAATCAGTTTCGAAAATCTCTATTAATGTAAGTGATTTACAATTGTAACTGTTCTTCATAGCCAGCTACTTAAGTTCAGATGCCAGTTTATCAATGTCTGGGCACAAATCTGTCGTGCCCAAAGTCATAAGCGCAGCTAGGTTACTGTCGGTGAGAGTGAAAAGTTGCTTTTTTTTTAAAATAACGTTCTTTGCGGAAAATGACTGCTCTTATCTGTACGTCGAACCAAAACGACACATGTATCTCTGGGTGAATGAACGCATGTGTTCAAATTGTTCGACAGGCAATATTCGCCAGAATGAAATCATATGATCAGCTGAAGGTGAAGCTGGCAGGTCCAGACATTTACATCTCAGTGCAGAATTGCATTTCAAATTAATTACTTCGTGCTGAAGGTGTTGCTGTAATTGACAGAGCTTGGCATCAGGAAATACGAACGGATTTATGAATAGGGCAACATTATCCTCCTCTATTGTGAACTGTTGAAATCCCAACTGAAAGATATCCAGAATACTTTCAACTTTTACTTTGTACTGCAACAAGTCACATTTCTTTTCCACCACAAGCGTCTTCAGAGTTGGAATCGCCCCTAAAGTCCGTTCAGTCAGCTGTCCGATAAATATTCGTAGTCTCATTTTAAATGAAGAAATGTCATCGCACAAATTTCTGAATAGTTTGTTTTGTCCCTGGATCCTCATATTCAAAGTGTTTAAATGAGACGTGATGTCCACCAATAATGCCAAGTCATTAAGCCAGTCATCCTTCAGCAGGCATTCTCGTTCTATAGGCAATTCATGTATTTCAGACAGAAACAGATAGACACTACTTTCAGTGCCCAGAAACGTGACAGAACTTTCCCTTTAGATAGCCATCCGACATCACAGTGTAACAGTAGCTCACCGTATTGCTCATTCAGGTCTGATAGAAATTATCTGAACTCACGCCTGTTCAACGCCTTACTTCGAATGTTATTCAAACATCTCAGAACAACATCCATGACATGTTTCAGATTTAATGTCTTTCCACACATGGCTTGGTGAATGATATAATGATATTTTAATATAGTGCGGCCAAGAAACTGTTCCAATAATGCTAGACATCCAAACTTTTTACCCGTCAAAACTGGAGCACCGTCGGTGCATACACTGTCCAATTTGGTCCATTCTATGTTGTTTTTCTCTAGACATAACTTTACAATTTCAAAAATATTAGTCCCTTTTGTAGTTGCATGCATCGATTCAAGTCTTGGAAGTTCTTCAGTGACTTCAAAATTATCTTTTATTGCTTGAACAAAAACTCCGACCTGAGCTGTGTCAGAAATGTCAGTGAATTCATCCATTGCCAATGAAAAAAAAAATTACAATTGTTGATATATGCTGCTACTTGACAATGAACATCGTTGGCTAATTCTTCACCTCGCCTGGCCATAGCATTATTAGAAAAAGGAATCTGGTCAAATTTTATTGCACACTTTTTATCGCCAAGCATTCTAGCAGCAATTTTAAGGGAGGGCTTGATTATTTCTTCTGCATAGGTGAACTTCTTTTGTTCGAGCCAACAGAAGAGCGACTTCGTACGACGCAACAACAGCACTATTGCTCTGTTCGTTAGCCTTGGTGAAACATGACAGCTGCCTGACCAGATAACTTTCTTTTTAGCTATGAAATCTTTTCTTAACTCCGAACTGATTGGATATTGAGATGTATGTCTGAAAGTGTGGCCGTGAAATTTCGTTCCAGATTAAATTTGTAACAGAAACACAAAATCCGCAGATTAAGCAAACTGATTTACCACTACGGCTAAGCATAAAGATACATTTCTCCTTCCAATCTTCGTTGAATTCACGACAAGCAACGCCTTCACATTTTCGCCTTCACCATTGTTTGATTTTAGATTTTCCACACTCATATTTATAGGTTTTAACTATAAATTTTTATTTTAAAAAAAATCTAATTTCAACACAATACTACCGACTCTGCTAAACAGTTGTAACAGAAGACAACATATCGCCTTTGCCCACTCTGATTGGTCGACAAAGCTGGGGTATGGGAACTTCATAACGTTTCGTTGTGAACTGAACAGGCGCATTCGATAATATCTGAGCATAACAACCACGAGCAGGGTAAATGATCGCACGCTGATTGGGCGCTCCGTGTGCATTTTTTAAGTGTTAAAATATATTATATTAAATAACGAGGCCTCGCGTGCCACTTTCTGACAGGTGGCTTTGGGAACCTCTGATCTAACCCAATTCGGTGATTGCTTCCCGTGCTGTCAGACGACTGAGGGCGCGCATTATCGTGAAGGAGAAGCAGGTCTACTGGATTCTTGTGCGGCAATCGGTGGTCATTTGTGAGACTTCGAGGAATCCATCTTGCGCAAACCTTGGAAAATCCGAGAGGTTTTATAACTGCATTTGCACTACCATTGCTGACTGACAGCTGTGATGCCAGTTGTTGAGTAGTGATTCGCCTATCAGTAAAAATAATGCCCTCATCGCATTTTAACATATTTGCAATTGTGGTTGTGGCAAGATGTTCACAGCGCAGTCGTTCAAGCAGCACAAAATCTCTATTTCTTGATTCTTTGATTCTCTGAACCAGAGACTGACGGTACTCCTGTCGATTGCAAAACTTCCATTTACATCACATTGACGCTTGCGAATGTTCACAACAGTTTCCTTCTCTGCAACAAGAAATTCTATCGCAATTCGCTACTTATAACGAGAGTTATTAACACACTCCTCTTTAACGGTTTAGGGCAGCCATATTATTTGGCCGGTTGGGTTGCAATTTAGTGCACACAATCTGGACATGTCGTATTTAAAGTGTGCAAACTTCCATGCTTCTATCATTATTATCTGAGAAAAACGATCCGTTACTTTCTGAAGCCCCTCGTGGTTCTAACCTTTTTTATCAAAATTATACGGTTTCTCTGCAAATAATCATTATCATGTGCCTCGTGGCAGATAGTTTACGGTGTCCTCCTCAGGTCCAGCATAGGGAGTGGAGATTCACCAAGAACTTTGGTGTCGAATGTTATCACGCGCTGCCGTGATCTCTGTGGTAGTGGGATCAGGTGTCCAACCTTCTCGGATAACAGCGAAAAACAGGAGGTTCCATGTACACACTGTAAGCATTAATAATCCCCCGGCAGTGGAAATCACAAACAGCAGGCCTATATAAGGTCGCTGCTCTGGCAAAATTATTAGGAAAGATAAACTACCCACGGTTAGATAGAGCTCGGTACCTTGGAGGGAATCTGTCCAGAGGAAGCAAACGTTACATGCCGAAGTCGGACACACTGACCTCTGAGGTGATAACCAGGTGTGACACACTCCCCTCGACCGAGGGATCAAGCAGAGAGGGATTTATTATGCAATTAAACGTAGGCGCTCACTGTTGGCCATCTCACAGGATCATCGTCATCATCATGTGGCATGCCTATAAGCGTGAGAATTCATGGTTCGCCATCTCACAGGATCGTCGTCGTCATCATGTGTCATGCCTATAATCGTGAGAATTCATGGTTCGCCATCTCACGACAATTACCAGAGTCGTGCATCAGTTCTGTATTTTTGTTTATATTATGCCATGTAGCCTAGTCATCCAGATATTTATCTCTCTGAATTCCCTTTGTTCTTTTCCCCCAATTCTTTCCAATTGTCACTAAGTTCTCCAGTTTATTTCTTCTCATAACGTGCCCAAAATACCTTGACTGTCTGCGTCCAATTTCTGTAATCAATTTACTATTTGCATTTGTTTCTTGTATGACTTGGTCATTGGTTTTTTTTTCCCGGTCTATCCATGGTATTTGTTGCAGTTTGCTCAGAAACCACATTCCCACAGCCATCAGATGTTTTTCATATTGTCTGCTCATTGTCTACATGGTTACCAGAATCCTAGATAAGGCCTGATTCTGTTCTTGATTCCATTATCCTATGCGGCCAGACCACCCAGATATTTATCTATTTCTTTGGTTTGTTTCTTTAGAAATCATTCCAAGAACATGTCTCTGTACAAGAAAACATTAGAAGAACATGTCTGGTCTCTGTTAAAGAAATCATTTGAAAAACATATTTCTATTTCTATACAAGAAATCATTTGAAGAACGTTTCTCTGTTCTGCCATGTCGTGAAGTGCAACTCATGGCATAGGGAAAGAGTGTCACACGAAAGGACGTGACACGCGTGACTTTAGGTCATGATCTGGCACGCCGAGATGGCCACCGGAGCGAACCCACGTGATCGCGAAGGCGATTCGAGCCGCGGACTTCGTTCTGTGCGGACGTACCACGAGTGCCGAAGATGGTGATGGCCAAAGATTGTGCCTACCGTTTTAATAGATTGTGTAGCAGTGTTATATATTGTGTATTGTAGCATATGTGACTGTGATAATGTCTACGCTAGAGTGTTGATTATACAGGAAAACCTACTCTTGCATCCGAGTCACACCTGTGTCTGAGTGTAGCGTTGTATTCAGTGTAAGCGGATGCAGTTGGCAGAAAATGGCTGTTTCCAATTAGCCAGACAAGGCGGAACGATTATCAGAAAACGCAGATGAATACTCAAGTAACAGAGCCTGTCCCTTGGTGTGGACGACGAAGCCGAGAAAGTAGTAACCACGGTGATGATATGGACGGGAGGCGAGAAGTTAAAACTGATATCCCTAGGCATCTGTGAATTCACCTAACCCCGTCTGTCGCACTCGCACCCTGGCAGTCTCTGTACAAGCAAGAAATCATTGGAATAATATGTCTCTGTACAAGGATACATGAGTTGAGTTTTTTGCATATCCTTTACGGGACGTTGCAGTCAACACCAGCATGCTTTGTGATGCCTTGGCAAGTTTACGCTCAGTAGTTTTCCATTGCTTTCTGAACGACCGGCACTCATACCATTTCGTAAAATTCCATTGCAACGCGGTCTGCTGCCAAATTGCGCGCAGCTGTGTTTCGAACGTGGGTATGCGGGATCGCGAACCGCGTCCGTAACTTCTTGGCCACGGAACAGGCACAAGAATACATAGAACATACAAAAATGGAACATGCAGTAAATAAGTATATGAATCAAGCCAACAGGCATCGAGTTATGTATGACTAGAAATATCATTATTTAAGTATATGAATCACGACGACTAGCAGCGAGTTATGACAAGAAATATCATCAGTTAAGTATATGAATCAAGCCAACAGGCATCGAGTTATGCATGACAAGAAATATCATCATTTAAGTATATGAATCAAGCCAACAAGCAACGAGATATTACAAGAAATATCATCATTTAAGTATATGAATCAAGCCAACAAGCAACGAGATATTACAAGAAATATCATCATTTAAGTATATGAATCAAGCCAACAAGCAACGAGATATTACAAGAAATATCATCAGTTAAGTATATGAATCAAGATAACAAAGCAACGAGATATTACAAGAAATATCATCAGTTAAGTAGATAAACTAAGAAAGAATTCAATTAAACTGAGAAGAAATGGTTCAACGAGAAATGCACAGATATTGAACCCATAAAAATTAGCAATAAATAAATTGTGCACAACACAAATAAACTACACATAAGTAAAGCGTACTTTCCTCCTCCGACCCTTTCCACTCCACTTCCTGATCTAACTCCTTCATATTCTTATTATTATCGCCAATATTGCTATAATTGTCATTATTGTTAATGTCCTCTACTTCCTCCTTCACATGCTCATCTTTCTCCTTTCCCCTTTCTTCTTCTTCTTCTTCCTCTTCTTCTTCTTCTTCTTCTTCTTCTTCTTCTTCTTCTTCTTCTTCTTCTTCTTCTTCTTCTTATTTTTATTATTATTATTGACCTCCTCGTCTCCTCCCTTTTCTACCTGCCTCTCCTCCTTCATTTCCTTTTTCTCCCCTTTATTTCTCTTTTATTTTCGTCTTCTTGCAACACCAATTATACTCTCCCTCCCGTTCCCCTCCTGCTTCGTACAATTATGTCTTTCTTCTTGTGAGTTCTCACGATCCAATATCTCAAAATTATTTCATTTATTAATAAGATCTTGTTGTTTATATACAGCTGATGTCATTCTCTCTATCTAATTGTGTATTATCGTTTCTGTTTCGAACCGTTTCCTTGTGATTCTTGTACATCTATTCTTTCGTATGTGGTATGCTGCAATTGCTTGCACTTTTTCCCACGCTGCTCATCGAATAAACAGACACGTTATTACTTCTATC
>JACEFZ010015183.1:35000-55565 GCA_014155875.1 Cepaea nemoralis
CCATCCCCCACTGGTCCAAGCCTGACATCCAACTCACGCCTGTGGCTCCAAGTAGCTGTCAGCATGCCACAGCGGTCACCCTGCGGGCAACAGCTGTGACAAGCTGGCTAGAGCCAGCGTGGGAAACCGATTTGGTGTCAAACCTATCGGTGAACTAGGGTATGACTACCCAGCATGTGAAGACAGGATTCGGGAGACTGCGCGGGAGAAATCATTGATGATTCAGCGGGCAAGACGGTGTTTACCTGCAAAGCGTTGTGGAACGTAATGAGCACGGCAAGGCACGTAGAGCGCCCTGAAAGGCAATGTCTACGGGATCAATCAGGTGCAACGAAGTCAAAAATCTCGCCCGTAACACTCCCTTCCCCAGTGCTACTTTGGTATAATAAACGCGTCATGTCCCCGCCCCATACTTTTTGTTTCTAAAATCCTAATGTATGCTATTGGGTTACTTGTTATAAATAATAAATAAGTAACCTGTTTATGTACATTTTTTAAAATTGATTTATAGTTACGTCACGTCATTGTTCAACAAAAGGCATAACCAATAACATTAATGTTTACTGTATTTTGTTTACTTTCAGAAATGCTGAAACCAACAGTTAACGCCGCAAGAATTCCCAATGTATAAAGCTTCACTAAACAGAGACTACAAATCAAACTTCATTTCAAAACGCAGTCTGGAAAAATACCAAACAAGACATCGAATTTTCATGAACGCAAGCTGTCGTTGACAGGGCGAGCTGAAACTTTCGTGAACACGTCAGACAAATCTGCTTCGTTCCCAAGATAAGGACCATAATATTCAGGCAGTCGGGCTAGCTATCTGCAAATTACATCGCCGCTGGACATGCGCTAAAGTGATCTGCGAGTTAGAGATGTGGATGTCGTGGCAAAGACGCATTTATTATTCCGTCTACATAACTTTACACCTCTCCGCCATGTTGAATAAAGCCCATCTGCTTTGAAAACAATGAAATTCCATACTGTTTCCGAGACACTGCATGGAATGTATTATTTTATTTTCCCTGACGCCGGCATTATCTTAACATAACAAACCAAAAAACATAACGCACTGTTATTGTTTAATCGGCAAGGAAAGATTCCATCTACAAGGTATTGATTATAGCTTGATTACAGCCGGGCCTGTGCGCATGTCTGAATACAGACATTTACCACAGGGTGTTGTGTTACCAAATCATACGACAGAAGATGAAGTCTCCATGATTAAAAATCTCTCCGCGTCAAGGATTATAAATATTTCCCCCAGTTGTTTGTATATACATCCCCAGTAACGCAACCATATATATTTTGAACTTGTAACACGTTAAAATATAACAGTAGTTTATGTAATTTTTAACACATCAACAAGAAGAGAAAAAAAAACTAGGAGATCCTAAAAGCAGTTAAAATATAATACAGAAGGACACATTTGTTGTAAAGGAATACATAATAAATATACGCCTTGGTGAAAGAAAAAATCGTGTATGGTCTGTGATAACGCAATACGCGGCTGATTTTAAATACAGTTTTGGTACATTTGCTACATCTGTGTGTACTTACTAATGGTGTGGCAAGAGAGCAATGTCTATATCCGGGTAGTTGATTTTAGTTCAGTCGTTACACACTACATCTCTTCCTGTCTGCTGGTAAATAAGAGAATATACGTATGGCGCATGTGTATGGGTACTTCATACAGTTATAAACAGGTGGTCGGTTAGCCAGTAAAGACCGAAGCTTCGGGATCAATATGGACAGTCAGCAATCATTGCTAGTAACTTCTATAAACTTCTTGTTTAGTTGTCCTTCTGGTTAAACTTTTTAAATTGTTGCCATTATAAATATCTATTGCATCAAAATTGTGGAAATCGGTGTAGCTGAGAGGTTTACGCGCTTCAGCTTCCTCTCCTGACTGCCGGGTAGAGGGTGCAGTCTATACAATGGTCAGTTCGGCTTACACGCTGACTTCTCGTCCTTGACCTGGGGACGTCAATTACCAGTACCTCAGGATTCTAAGAGGGATTCGCTGATGGCGAGGTGCACTGTTAATAATGAAATCTAACCTTCACGGTAAAAAATATCCAGTACACACTCACTTGTAGTAGCAAATACGTGAGTGGACAACGTTTAGGTTCAAAGCAAGAAAACGAAAAAAACAACAACATCAAAATAGTTCTAAATAATAATAATAATAATAATAATAATAATAATAATAATAATAATAATAATAATAATAACTTCAAAGGTGAACTTATATACACGAACACTCAGGGCAGAAATATATTCTGCACGAAATCGGACATCCCACGTCTTTTGAGAACTAAACCATGTGATGTTTCTATTGTCAAAAGAATGACGTCATTTCCAAAATTACACCAGTAGTTTGGCGATACTCTCATGGCAAATGATAAAGTGTACCCCCGATACTACCACGCTTTTTGGGAGGATGCCGGGCTATTTCATCTACCGAACGTATTAAGAGAACAACAAAAACCGCCCTCATGAAGTTGTAAGAGGAACACTCCAGTTCGGGACGAACAGTTAATGAACACATCAACAGTACTGTCGACAACCAAAAGGATACCATTCAGTGTCTACTGGTGTTTTTCTAAACACCAGTCGAGTCTGTCATCAGACACCGAGAAGGATAATTGAGTTTGTTATTTTAGAGAACTGTTTTCATCAGAAAACACTCAAATAACAGATGGATTTTACCCAGAGAAACACTTCCTTGTGAAAGTATACCGCACGTCTGGTCGGATTTGATGTCATACAATTATCTCCCTCCTGACGTGTGAATTACAGACTATTTCCCTTGTATTAGTGGACTTTTTATTTTAGTGGAAAGTGTGAGTTTGTGGAAATAGTTTGTGGATGGAACTTTTTCATGTGGATTTTTCTGAGTAAAGCCGACTTTACGCATTAAAGCGTAAGCTACTTGGTGTGGACGCATTTCCTTACGAACCCACCAGGAGACACTAGGCTGGTGCCTAAACAGAAAACGTTCTTCTAAAAATTCAGAAAACAATTCAAGGATGCTTTTAATACAATTAGTTTAAAATATGCTTCTCGGTATATCTTGCCGTGTGCTGCTGGTGTGACGTGACTCCTCCACGATGATTATATGTTCACGATCGTGACAAATATGATCTCACGTTTCATCTGAACCAGTAAAGCGCCTTGGATTCCAGCACGAACAGAGTCCAGCTGGGTCGTTGCTACGATGAGTTTAAAAGCTTGTTTAAGACTTGCCAGGTCGCTGTGGACAAACACACTCAAACAGTCCAAGCGGACACGCCAATCTAAACAAGCACTGGGCTTTCTCTAATCAACGGTTGAGAAATCAATATTCCTACACTTGCCATTCGGTGGGACTTTGACATATAACATTGGGACTAACATACTCTCAGCACAGAAGTGTATGATCTAACACCATTGGTTGTCACCAGCATGGTATCCGATGCTCCATGAGGAACTCTGCCATGCTGTACAGCTATTTCATTAACTTGCATGTGGTCAGTGTGTTTTTGGTATTTATAAAGACAGTTTGAAACGGATTATTTAAGCGGTCGTATTGGGTCTACCAATGGTGTTTTCAAGATCTGATAATGTTATTTGTGGTTAGTATCTACGATTAGTTTATGACTGGTTTTTATAGACGGAACAAGGTGAGACGTGGAAGTTCATGGATATATTAGAAAAATATAAAGAAACTTGAGAACAGATTTGAACCCCGGATGGTATGTTTTTGTGTTTGAGTAGGGTAGAGCTGACTGGCTGGTCATTGCGGTGTGTGGGGTTGCTGCTGGGTGACTGAGACACCATACTTCTTTGTAGGATTATATGTTGAATTACGTGGGTCTTCGCTCTCGTCTATGAGTGGAATATAGATCTAGAGCTTTCAGTGAGAATAACGTGTTTGCACCTCATAAACAACTTTGTGGAACGAGATTTCAGACCTACATAACAATTTATTTGAGAACAGAAGCTGTGTAAGAAACAGTGTCAAAATAGCACGCAACACACACGTTTCGTGAAAACAGTATTTTATCTCTGTGTTTGAAATAGTATTTGGGTATTTAAAATATCTTCGTGAAAATTGTGAATCATACTGTTGAAAACAATGTCGTGTAAGTAACCCTTTATGTTATTTTTAAAACACCGTTGTGTGATAAGTGTTGATAATTAGTCTTAAAGATTATTATAAGAGTAGTCGACATTTTGAAGAACACTCGCTTTTAGCAAACTGGCGCCAGAAATAAAGTTATTACTTTGAGTGGCGATTTCAGCATCTCTTACCGCCACAAACTTTTTTTTTTTTTTTTTTTTTTTTGTAATTAAATCACGTGAATTATACATTGTAAGAGAGAAAAACAAAAACGAAAAGTAAGACACATAGTAGAATAGTACCAATGAACTGTTGAAATATATAAAGAGAATGTCATGAATACACTGATATAACCACCAATAGAAAGTGGAATCCATAAAGTAAATATTCCAGTAAGAAGTTTGAATTGTCGAAAATAAAATAAAATTTTCATCAGGGGAAGGAATTCGGGAAAAGGAAGTTCTGAAAGGGATATAATCAAAGGAAGAACATTTTGGCAAAAATCAAAAGCGATGTCGCTTGGTGGAATGCTTTCGTCGACTATTTCAACTGTGTTCAGCAATATTATCATCGTCGTGGATGATGGAAACGTCAGTAGGCGAAATGATCTCTCACAACACTTTGACAGCACCAAGTTTGAAACCGACAATACCGACAACTTCACACTCAGTCAATCGCCAGTTATTTCCCTTAGAGAAGAAGCCAAGTCTGTGTACGTGGGTCAAGGAGTTGCCCATGGCATCAGCCAAGAGAAAATCATTACCGTCATGTGCATGCTGGTCATTTTCAGCATCTTTGGTTGCCTAGGAAACGGCTTAGTCCTCTACGTGTTTACAAAGAAAAGCGATAAGGTGACATCAACGATCTTCATCCTGGCCCTGGCCTGGACCGACTTCTTCACTTGTCTCATCATTATGCCGTTCACAGTGACAAACATTGCCCTCGACTCACGCCTGCATCTGGACTTCTTATGCAAAGCCTACGAGTTCTTGATTACCAGTAATGTACCTTTGTCGGCATTTATCATGGTCGCCATTGCCGTTGACAGGTCGGTCATACTTTCTCTTTTCTTGTGTCATGTGTGTTTAATGTTTTGTTGTATATTGTTCTGTTGATATATATGATACATAAAATTGATAGAAATTATATATATATATATATATATATATATATATATATATATATATATATATATATATATATATATATATATATATATATATATATATATATATATATATATATTGTCAGGGTCTTAAACTTGGCTCGCTTTCCTAACAAGTGTGAGACAGTACAAATACAACGTGATTTGACGTAAGACTCAACGACACATCGTTCGGTGGATTTATTAACATATCAAATACAGAACGATGATCACAAATACATATAATGGATACTTTACAACTTACATCCACAATACAGTCACAAGTCTGACTCGCAAGATGTCCAGACACTCGCCTTTCAATACAGAAACCATACAACGCCTTTCTCACACGTCCGTCATGTTCAGTGTCCCAGAGCTGTCTGGACCTCGTTCGCAACTTGCCTCCTGCCTGACGTGGCGTCACGTGGCAGGCATGCGTCTTGCGTTGGCGGCCTGACCGCTGGTCAGCCAGCGATCTCGCAGGCCGATAACTCCTATTTGCCTGCCGGCGCAACGAAGTTGTTGCATCCCTTACTGGGAGCTAAGGCGCCTGGCGGTCGTAACGATGTCCCTGCATCGCTGTCCCCTGTCGGACTCTGACACGCTCCCCCGGTAAAATCCATGAAAGATGTCGTCTTTCATGTCTAATGTCTGTCCCTGTTGGGTTAATAGCATGCCCTTGTCAGAGTCTACCTTCCCATTGTTATACACAACGTTATCAAAATTACACACATGGCATAGAAATATATATATATGACCTGGGAGTTGGGTACAAAAACATGTGGTGCTTCATGTTTAACACATATCAGGCTTCACCCTCTTGATGGCTGGTTACCTCAATCGTATTATCACCCAGTCGGATCAGTAGCACCAGCTTCACGCATCTACGTCAACGCAATTTGAAAAAAATAATAATATGGTTCTTTCACGCAATGATGTCACATATGAGTATGATGATATGGGTTTAAGTACTGGTGTAGAGTCAGTTAACATTTGGTGGTAAATGGTCAATGGGCCACGTGGTTTGGCACCATAGATAAGTTCAAAAGGAGAGAAACCGGTACTAGCATGTGGTACCTCGCGATAAGCAAAAAGAATAGCTGGTAGATATACATCCCAGTTGTTGGGGTGTTCTTGCGTCACTTTTGCAAGCATGTGCTTAAGATCCCCGTTAAATTTTTCTATCACTCCGCTACTGTGAGGATGGTAGGGGGAATTGAAACACTGCTTAACTCCCAGCATTTTGGTGAAAGCTTGGGTGGATGCGGCAATAAACTGAGTGCCCCTATCAGATTGGATAGTATCTGGAAACCCTATCCTAGAAAAAATATGGAAGAACACTTCCATTATTTCATTGGCAGTTATGTTCTTTAACGGAATAGCTTCTGGCCAGCGACTACATTGATCAATGACCGTTAGAATAAATTTATTCCCTCTAGTTGTTGTATGACTGAGAGGGCCCACTATGTCAACCGATAGCTTTTCAAAAGGTCGACTGGCTAAGTCGGTAACTTGTAACTTTGCCTGTGGGTGTTTACCTTTTTTAACCAGTTTCTGGCAGGTGTCACAACTTCTGCAATATTCTTTAATGTCATTGCAAAATTTTGGCCAGTGAAATTGTGTCAATAACCTTGATCTGGTCTTAACGTATGCCATATGTCCTGCAAGAGGTATATCGTGTGCAAGATGTAAGGCTTGTTTGCGATAACTAGTTGGCAAAACAGTTTGCTCTGTGGTATTGTCACCTCTGGTGTAATACCTAGTGAGTATGTCATTTTTCATCGCAAAATGCCATTTTGCATTCTTGGTTACTTTTGGCTTTCGGCCGATCAGGTCAAAGTATTTTGACAATGAAGGATCAGCTTTTCGGGCTGTTACAAATGCTTCCTTCATGGTGTTAGGTTAGTAGGTAGTGAAACTGGGCTGAGCAATTGTATCGCCTCAGTTTGATTTACTTCATCTTGCACTCTAGCAGTAGCTCTTGTTACTGCGTTCACACACTCAATGATATCAGATGATGATGATGGAACAATAGTTTCAATGATGTCATGAGAACTTAGTGCTACATTAGCTACATTAAAATCAATAGGTGGTGTGACATTCTCAATGATGACATTTGATGGTGATGTTATGGTATCATCATTACATGAAGATGTTATGTCATGAGGTTTATCATTTACCTCAGGTAAATTACCAATAATTATATCACAAACTGGACTGGTTAGTGCAGCGCACTTTACTTTCCCAGTGAGGAAAGGTGTATCAATATATGCCCATGCTAATGGGTATCTCTCAATATTGCCTGAGAATGTTCTACATGTTACGTGTCTGCCTGTGTAATCTGTAGGCAATATGAACGTTCTTTTCAGACCAATGATTGTACTTCCTGTGTCGCGAAGGACTGTAGCACATTTGCCATTTACATATCCGTGATGGATGTTTATTCTGCCCTTTGAACCTATTACCGAATTAGCTTCTTCATTGGCAATAGGGATGGTATGACCGCATTTTAAATACCATCTTCAAAGAAAGTATTACAAACATAGCATTTGTTTGCGTTGAATATGTCAACAGCCTGTGCTGAGTTCACAGGATGTTTCTCTGGCTCTTCTTCTTCAGACGCGGAACTATCATTCAAGGCGGCATTTGCTTTTTTGATCATCTGCCTGCCCTTACAAGTATTTCGATGGTGTCCGAACGCCTTACAGAGAAAACATTTAGTCGCACCTTTGAAGGTTTCACGCTCCTGATTTCGTTGATTTACCCTGTGTTGTAAGTACGTCTCGTAGCGAGGGTTTTTATCACACATCTCACTCTGATGATGAGAATAATTACAATACCCGCACTGATAAAACTTCTCAGAGGTAGGCTTACGAACTTTCTGCCTACTGTAGGGTTGTTTGTCATAATTAGCCGCTGCTACAAAGTTAATGTTAGTATCTTCAGTAGCAAAGCAATCTTTGTTGGCTGTGTAGTAAGCCGAACCCCGTCTTTCAATTTCATCCACACTAGAGCATTCATTCTCTAACAAACATTTAGCAAAGGCTGAAGGAATAGATGACACAATTTTGTCTCTAATAATTAGATCTTCCAATCTCTGATAACTTTTTTCAATTTTGGCTGCTGACGTCCATTTGGTGAAAATATCTCGGACTAAGCAGAGGTAGTCAGAGAACGTTTGAGTCGGTTTTGGGCTCAATTTACTGAACTGTTCTCTGTAACCTGCCTCATCTAACATAAAATGTGCCATAATCTTAGATTTCAGATAATGGTAATCTTTTCTGAGGTCTTTGGGGATGGTTTCAATAACTTTAAGAGGTTCCCCTGACAAACTCCTCATATACACAACATTCAATTCAGACAGTGGAACTTGATAATGTTCCATTAGAGTTTCAAAGTTCTGGGTAAAGGCTGCGATGCAGTCACCCGAGGTATAATTACGTACAATACCTTGATATTTCTTATACTGGTTTTCTTTCTCCAGTCTCTCAGATTTCTTATACTCTTTGTTAATGGCAGTCTCAGTGTCAAGTTGTTTTATCTTTAACTGTAACTCCAGTTCTTCTCTCTTACTCTGAGCTGCTATTTCTGCCTTCTTCAACTCACTATCTATCTCAGATTGCTTTAAGGCTGTTTCTGCCTTCTTTAGTTCACTCTCCATCTCAGCTTGCTTTGTCTTTGCTGTCAGTTCTAATTCGGCTTGCTTTAAAGCTGTGTCTGCCTCTACTTGCTTGGCAGTTCTTTCTGCTTCTGCCTGCTTAAGAGCTCTTTCAGATGCTCTTTCTTCGCGTTCACAGTATTCAGAGTATTTCTTCTCACTCCATTGTGTTAGTTCATCACCATGTAACTGTAACTTTATCCCCATATCAATGAAATCAAATAATGAAGACATGATGGAAAAGTGTCAATGAAATACCAGCCACACACAATATGTTATAAGTGGTTAGTAATCAACAAGTTACAATCTGTTTATATGGACGATATGTGCCTAAAAATGCATTTTTAAAGTATACGAAAAGAAAAAAGTATACTCAAGTGCCCTGGATGCGGTGAAGAACGGTTGAAAATCGGGCTAGGCACTGTAGGGTCGCTACTTCGAATCGGAAATGACCTCTACGGCAAGGTTTCGGATGATACGGAAAAACCTGCTTTTATTTTGGAAAAAGATAAATTAGCGTCTATTTGTTGGTGTGTGCCTGCTTGTCACTAAGTGTTGATTAGGTTTGTATGGCGTTGAGTGTAATTGTATGTCGTAAGTTTGTCCGTCAACCGTTTTTTTACAATAGACGTTACTTTCTTTACAAACACTTTTCGCGTTCCACAAACTCAATTCACAAAGACAATCTACAAGTATCTTAACACTCTACAACATTGATGACACATCACTTACATCAAGATGACATTCAGTAAGGACATGGACATCAAGTTTACAAGATGGCGACAAGGTCAAAATGGCGACAAGATCACAATGTCAACAAGGTCAAAACGGTGACAAGTTTCACAAATCACAAATGTTTTACACGCTTACAGGATCAAACAGAATGTATGCATTGTACGTTTACAAATGGTCTTACACATGTTTAAATAATGTAGTAACAATCAAAATGAGCCTTCCATGATCACCTTTAAGTTTAAATCTAATTAAATTAAACGTTCAACAAGGACAAGCTATTCACGTTCAAATATAACTAAATTAAAGCTGGACGAGCCCTCCACGTTCACACATGTCAGGGTCTTAAACTTGGCTCGCTTTCCTAACAAGTGTGAGACAGTACAAATACAACGTGATTTGACGTAAGACTCAACGACACATCGTTCGGTGGATTTATTAACATATCAAATACAGAACGATGATCACAAATACATATAATGGATACTTTACAACTTACATCCACAATACAGTCACAAGTCTGACTCGCAAGATGTCCAGACACTCGCCTTTCAATACAGAAACCATACAACGCCTTTCTCACACGTCCGTCATGTTCCGTGTCCCAGAGCTGTCTGGACCTCGTTCGCAACTTGCCTCCTGCCTGACGTGGCGTCACGTGGCAGGCATGCGTCTTGCGTTGGCGGCCTGACCGCTGGTCAGCCAGCGATCTCGCAGGCCGATAACTCCTATTTGCCTGCCGGCGCAACGAAGTTGTTGCATCCCTTACTGGGAGCTAAGTCGCCTGGCGGTCGTAACGATGTCCCTGCATCGCTGTCCCCTGTCGGACTCTGACAATATATATATATATATATATATATATATATATATATATATATATATATATATGCGTGCGTGCGTGCGCGCGTGTGTGCGTGCGTGCGTGTGTGTGTGTGTGTGTGTGTGTGTGTGTGTGTGTGTGTGTGTGTGTGTGTGTGTGTGTGATAGATATAATTGGTATATATAATTGTCAGATATAATTAATACATATAATTGGTAGATATAAAATTAAGTTGCATGTCCTTCACAGGACGTAGCAGTCAACCCCTGCATTTTCGCTGTTGTGATTCCTAGGTAAATTTTACGTTCAGTAGTTTGCCATTGCTTTCTGAACGACCGGCTCCTATACCTTTTTTCGAAAAAACCAGCACCGCTGTGTTTTGAGCCCGGGTATACGGGCTCACAAACCGCGTTCGCAAGACCTTAGCCACAGATATAAATGTATAATTAGTAGATAGGATTGGTAGATATAATTGATATACATAATGGTAGATATAATTGAAAGATATAATTTAATAGATTTAATTAAGAGATATAAATGATAGGTATAATTGATAGGTATAATTGATATATATATATATATATATATATATATATATATATATATATATATATATATATATATATATATAGATATATAATCGTTATAATCGATAGATATAATTGATTGGTAGGCTAGACATGGTATGTCTCCTCCCCAACCTCCCCAAATATCTCCCCTTCTGATAAATATATTTCTGTGTCAGGTCTTAGTCGAATATGACTGAGCTACCGTATGACAGTAGACGGTACTACCTGCTTTCTGTTAGCGCCGAATATTGGGCCGCGCTTACAAAACCTGACATTGCGCCATGACTTCGGGAGGAGGAGCGCAACTGGAAGGGTACAAGCCTTATCCAAGTCCGAGGAAATGCAACTTAAAGACAAAACGTCATGGTAGGACAGACTAGGCCCTAAGCGTTGATTGGTAGCAGGTCTAGGATCAAAGCTCCTATGGGCGGACAGTTAGAGCATTGCTTTGCTAATCCGGCAGCTTCTGCAGCTTGTCATGTTCCAGATGTATTGGCGTTACTTTTCCTCTGGAGTGAACTAGGCAGGCCGAAAGAGGGATCATGCTGCATGGGGAACACATGGTCTCTGTATTTCAGCATATTATTTGGAAAGATCAGGCTGCCTTACCAATCCGGATGTTGATTTCCTGATCTAGGGATAATTTGCTATTTACCACTGATCCTAGTTATGTAAAATGGTCTACCATCTCTAGTTCGGCGTCGTCAATAAAGATTGATGGTACCCCATGTGCACCTTGTGACATAATCTGTGTCTTCTTTTTGCTAATTGTTAAACCAAATTCAGAACAAGCATTGGAGAATGCAGATAGCAGACATTGCAATTCTTCATCAGAGTGGGTCGTAACTGCAGCATCATCTGCAAAAAGCAATTCTCTGATCAGTTCCCAGGAACAACTAAAATAATGACTAATAAATTACAAACATTCATTAATTTGTGCCTACATAGAATATGTCTCAATTGGTACGACAGAAATACCAACATTGTGTTTATAAAGAGAACTATACAACATCTGTCAATCCAGAAGTGAGGAAAGGACGCTGCCTTGGATAGAATATACACTGAGAACTTCTGATAATAGTACATGTAGAAAGTACTTTCTCTATAACCCATGGACACTTTGATAACATATGATAATATTACATGTAGAAAGTACTTTCTCTATAACCTACGGGCACATTGAGAACATCTGATAATAGTATATGTAGAAAGTACTTTCTCATAAACACGTGGATACTTTGAGAACATCTGATAATAGTACATTTAGAAAATACTTTCTCATAAACCCGTGGATACTTTGAGAACATCTGATAACAGTACATGTAGAAAGTACTGTCTCAGTAACCCGTGGATACTTTGAGAACATCTGATAACAGTACATGTAGAAAATACTTTCTCAATAACCCGTGGTTACTTTGAGAAAATCTGATAATAGTACATGTAGAAAGTAATTTTTCTATAACCCACGGGCACTTTGATAACATCTGATAATATTACATGTAGGAAGTACTTTGTCTATAACCCACGGGCACATAGAGAACATCTGATAATAGTGCATGTAGAAAGTACTTTGTCTATAACCCACGGACACACTGAGAACATCTGATAATAGTACATGTAGAAAGTACTTTCTCTATAACCCACGGACACACTGAGAACATCTGATAATAGTGCATGTAGAAAGTACTTTCTCTATAACCCACGGACACATTGAGAAAATCTGATAATAGTACATGTAGAAAGTACTTTCTCTATAACCCACGGACACATTGAGAACATCTGATAACAGTACATGTAGAAAGTACTTTCTCTATACCCCATGGACACATTGAGAACATATGATAACAGTACATGTAGAAAGTACTTTCTCTATAACCCATGGACACTTTAATAACATCTGATAATAGTACATGTAGAAAGTACTTTCTCTATAACCCATCGGACACACTGATAACATATGATAATAGTACATGTAGAAAGCACTTTGTCTATAACCCATCGGACACACTGATAACATATGATAATAGTACATGTAGAAAGTACTTTGTCTATAACCCATCGGACACACTGATAACATATGATAATAGTACATGTAGAAAGTACTTTGTCTATAACCCATCGGACACACTGATAACATATGATAATAGTACATGTAGAAAGTACTTTGTCTATGGCATGTGAGGGTATGGAGAGACATACAGTCGATAACAATGAAGGTGAGGGGAAATAGAGAGACCTACAATTTATAACAGCTGATGTCATGGAGACACCTACAAGCGATGACAATGGGATGTGGAGGCATGAGATGTCTACTGGTGATAACAGTGGGGGTTTGGGGCCATGGAGAGACCTACACACGATAACAATGGGGGTGTGGGGGCTTGGAGAGACCTAAAAGCGACAACAAAACGAAGGATTGCTGTGTTGTTAGTTGACTGATGACCTTTGTTCCTATGGAGGATAAAGGTCATCAGATGAAGAATTAGATTGGAGAAGACCAGAGTTACATATTCTGCCTCTAGCTGGAATAGCAAACCTTGGGTAGTGGATCAGATTCCTAGCTTTATTGGATAAGTTGATAAAATCTCTTGGTAGTTTGCTGCAACAGAGGGGGCGTACCTGGGTCAGTGTGCCTCATAGTTCCCCAAACCAACAGACTACTGTTTTCTGGTTGGATCGAAGCACTATAGTATGTCCACATTTGTTTGCCTTCATTCACGATCAATTATTTTGAAAACTGTCTGTTGCATCGTTATGAAATTTTTCCAGCCGTCTTATATTTACCCCCACCCAAGGAATATGTCTTTGATAAATCCAAAAACAACTTAAATCATTGAAAGCGGTGACATTCCTTTGATGTGTTGCTTAACAACTAATGATTTCTCACTAACAAAGTTATTTTTACGGTAATGTGAGACCTGCCAATTCTGATGACACACAAAAGCGTATCCGGATTCGTATGGGAGTGGGTGCAATGAAAGAACTAGCTTAAAATCGACAGGGTCGGCTGCATTGCACCGGGTTTTTATCCCATATGGCTCAGTTTCTTTCCGCAGCGCGGAAAGCGTCGCACAAAGCACGAACTCCGTAGCTCCAGCGACGACCCTCGGGAGTCTCCGAAAAAATGCACTCGTGAAATGAAGGACGCGGCCTGAAATCATACATACAACCTTCGGAGCCCGAGTCAGACGGCTTGACCACTTCACCACGGGGAATCCCGAGAGGGGTGCAATGTGTAATATTAGTAAAGACAGAGAATGTACAGAGGCACGGGGTAAATAATTTGTAGATTAACAGGAAAGTAGAAGGAATATATTTCTTACCTTATTTTTCATTTCCTTCTTGTTTCTTCAGCTGATGCCGATGCTGTAATGTTTAGGGCCTGCAATTCGTCTGAATAGTTGGAGCAAAATATCCCAGTTAGTGTGTACGTAGATTAAGGTCTGCGATCTGCTCAGACCTTAATCTGTGTCGGACGATTCCAGTAGGTTGATGATTGCTCTCGGTTGCATAAAATTCAATCCATCCTTTCTCCAATAGTCCTCTTCCTCTTTCAACACATGGTCCTGACGTTTTTTCCAGTAACTTTTATCAATATTTAATAGCGCGGACAGACAGACAGACAGACAGACAGACAGACAGACAGACAGAAATGTAGGTAGGTAGGTAAGTAGGTAGGTAAGTAGGCAGAAAGGTAGGTGGGTGGGTGGGTGGGTGAATGGCTGGCTGGTTGGCTGACTGGGTGGGTGGGTCGGTCGGTCGGTCGGTCGCCTGGGTCGGCCGGCAGACAGACAGACAGACAGACAGGCAGACAGACAGACAGACAGGCAGGCAGGCAGGCAGGCAGGCAAGCAAACAGACAGACAGACAGACAGAAGACAGACAGACAGACAGACAGACAGACAGACAGACAGACAGATAGACAGACAGATAGATAGATAGATAGATAGATAGATAGATAGATAGATAGATAGATAGATAGATAGATAGATAGATAGATAGATAGATAGATAGATAGATAGATAGATAGATAGATAGATAGATAGATAGATAGATAGATAGATAGATAGATAGATAGATAGATAGATAGATAGATAGATAGATAGATAGATAGATAGATAGATAGATAGATAGATAGATAGATAGATAGATAGATAGATAGATAGATAGATAGATAGATAGATAGATAGATAGATAGATAGATAGATAGATAGATAGATAGATAGATAGATAGATAGATAGATAGATAGATAGATAGATAGATAGATAGATAGATAGATAGATAGATAGATAGATAGATAGATAGATAGATAGATAGATAGATAGATAGATAGATAGATAGATAGATAGATAGATAGATAGATAGATAGATAGATAGATAGATAGATAGATAGATAGATAGATAGATAGATAGATAGATAGATAGATAGATAGATAGATAGATAGATAGATAGATAGATAGATAGATAGATAGATAGATAGATAGATAGATAGATAGATAGATGATAGATAGATAGATAGATAGATAGATAGATAGATAGATAGATAGATAGATAGATAGATAGATAGATAGATAGATAGATAGATAGATAGATAGATAGATAGATAGATAGATAGATAGATAGATAGATAGATAGATAGATAGATAGATAGATAGATAGATAGATAGATAGATAGATAGATAGATAGATAGATGATCCCGGCGGGAAACCCGGGGCCGAGCCAGCTAGTTTATTTTAAAATCCGTTTCATGAAAGAACCCACAGTTTAACGACATTGTCCCCATAAAATTCCCTCGTTGCCAAAGCGAAAAAAAGCGAACAATTTCAAAACACGGGGGGGGGTGTCTTATTGAAGCGGTAAAACTCTTTAAAAAGTGGGTGAAAGCGGGGGAAATAAAAATTTTACCAATATAAACAAACATAGAATCTCTGTACAATCTCCAGAACAAAAATTGTTTTTTTTTTTTTGGTGGACATAATTATAAGGTTATATGATAAATCTCATCATTTTCCCTCAGTTGGTTACTGAGATATTGAATTTTATATTGAGGCAACAAAAAAAACAAAAAAACACTATAATAACAAACGCTCAATTGTGTAGAAGAGTACAGTAGGTCAACTAAGTTTATTACGTTTGGTCGGTAGAAATAAATAAATTAGTACGTGAGGGACCAGGGGGAAATTTTAGCCCAGAACATTCTCCTGTCAGTCTGGTCATTAATATGACAGCTTCCAGAAGAACATTTCCAAACTGAAACACTCTACAAGAAGCGAGTTGCATAAGCTGCATTTTATCGTTAGGGTATTTAAGGGGCGGAAAGCACAGCAGTGGTTATTGAGCTGGGTTGTCGTTCTTGTTGACCGGAGACGACTACATGAGATAGGTAACAGTGAGTCTTGTTTGGCGTCAACTCTAATTGCAAGAATAGGCGCCAAAACCAGCTGTATAATATACCTAATTATCAGTCACTATATGATCATGGAATTGACGCTCATTGTTCAATATGTCACAGATGTCATGTCACAGATGTCATGATGGCTCTAATTTATGTGTCGAATCAACAGAGTACTACCACAAATACAGACTGTGTGTAAAGTCTCACTACACTTTGTATGTAAAACAATTATGAAAATGTAAATACATGACGGCATAAAATGTGTGCTAAAATCTCATTAAATTATTTACCTAATCATTGCTATGGTCTAACATTGTTTTGGGGAAGCTGGAAGGTACCAATGAAGTAATCGTTATAACTTATACAAAATATTTCTAACCGTAATGCGATTAGGGCAGGCTCCCTGGTCTAGAGGTTACACGACTTTCTCCGTAATCTCGTATACTCTCGTAAGTAACGTGACGTTGCGCGAGAATTGGTAGCGGTTCTCTCCGCGTCGTTAACTTACGGGGTATTGAGCCGGTCACTCAGAAAGCAATGGCAAACTAAATCTTGCCAAGAAATTAACAATCAGCTGAAAGATGCTGATGTTGACAGCGATGTCCTGTAAAGGACATGCGATAAAAAAAATGCGATTAAGAGGTTTGATTATCAGGAAATCTTGCTATAAATCTTTGAACAACCATCCGTGTGAATCGACCATCATTTTGAAACACTTGTTAAACCAAAACAAAGCTTTCTTCTGTCGATAACGCTATTCTGTTTGGAGTGCAAAGAATTACTCCAGCAGACGACAGCCATTCGCTGCATATTGCTTCACGATGGACTGAAGCACATTTGTTTATGGCGTCAAGTACTGAATTTTTAAAGATTGTTCAACATACCCTCGACACCACAAGATACAAGAGGAACAAGATGAGATGAGATGAGATGTGATGAGACGAGACGAGATGAGATGAGATGAGATGAGATGAGATGAGCTCAACATACAACGTGTAATGGGACTTTACAAACACCCTGTATTATCACATTAATAAAATTGAAACAACAGAACTTGTGGCGTCCACTTTTTGGTCAAGTTGGGTCATTCATAGAAGTTATTACTTGCATCCTCAAATTGTGGTTGTCCCGCCTGCAGTGGCCAATTGTGCATTAACTGTATTATTCCGTAGACTGTGCAACATGGGCAACTTGGCAAATAGTAGAAATAATGCAGACATTTCGAGTAAAAAATATTTAAAACTACCCCCACAGTTTGAAAATATGACAGCTTCGCTAGAAACGAAACAACACAACACACAACAGACATCTTTTCACGGCAAACGTTGAAAATGGAGTGTAAATACTGAGCGGAAAGGGATATAATTACATATGTTTGTACACGCTCTGCAAGAAGTGGCTTATTGCTTACCCTTTCCTGTCTTTACTTACCATGTTTAGGTACTTCAGTATATGCCACCCTTTCATGAGAGTGGTGACGCCCAAACGAGCACGGATATCTATTGTCTGTCTTGTGATGACGGCGTTTACCCTAGGTAGGTGTGTTGTTGTTTGCTGGATGCTCCGTCAGCGTGATTGTCACACGGGGGTCTCTGTGTTGTGGTAGTTAGATTTTTAGTTATTCAATTAGTTAGTCAATCAGTCAGTTAGTCAGTTGGTCGGTGAGTGGGTTGGTGGGTTGGAGTGTTGACGGAGTGTACCCTGGATAGATTTGTTGTTGTTTATTTTTTTGCTATATGTTCGTTCAGTGTGATTGTCACCGTGACGTCTCTGTAGTTGGTTATGGGTTAGTTGGTTGGTTAATTGGTTGGTTGGTAGGTGGATGGGTTGGTGGGTTGGTGTTTTGACGGCGTGTACCCTGGATAGGTGTGTTGTTGTTTACTATATGTTCCGTCAGTGTGATTGTCACCGTGGCGTCTTTATGGTTGATTGGTTGGTTGGTGGGTTAGTTGTCGGTTGGTTGGTTGGTGGATTGGTGGGTGGGTGGGTTGGTGGGTTGGCTGGATGATTTGTGAGTATATGAATAGTTTGTTGGTTTTTGTTGCTGGTTGGTTGGTGGGTGGTTGATTTGTTTTCCAGGTTGGTAAATCATGTGGTTACACCCCTTAAGTCCGATACAGTGAAGTACAGGTGGTATGAGCAATGCTAAGATTAAGGATGGCACAAAACCTTTTCTCCCGAGCAAGTACTGGAAGCAGTATCTCCACGGGGTGTGTGTTGCAACGCTCCCCTTCCTCTCTGTAAGCTCGGAAACCAGTGCGGTGTGATAGACGGTACTGAAACTTCCCATCTGTGTAGAGAGATACTAATGAAGAACAGATTCGCTAGGCTGGTTACTTGATTCGCCGCATGCCAGATCGCAAGCTCCTTAAACGATTTTTACGGTGAGTTATGTTGTGGTAATCTCCCTCAAGGCGGTCAGAGGAAACACTTTAAAGACACTCTGAAGATATCGCTCAAAGCTTTTGGAATTCATCACGACGCATAAGAGACTGCTGCCAGAGATTGAAATTCAAGACGTACATCACTGTACAAGGGTGTAGTCACCTGTGTTGTGGAAAACAAGATTGGAAAAAACCACAAGAGATCATCCTCGAACGTCAAGCAATCTTTGCCAACATTGTCAAAGAACATTTCGAGCCAAAATAGGCATTTCTAGACATCTTATAACTCAATGCTCAATACTGTCAAGCCCCAATATACGAAATGAATGGTCATCGTCATTCTTGATGGAGAAACATCAGAGAGATATCATCATCCAACTAGATCATGTACAGACTGGTCTGGATGAGGACCAAGCAGGTGATGTTTCCTCCATGGCTGTATGTGTTTCTGTGTCTCCAGACTAGTTGAGTGCCCAGAGAGACGATCCAGCAGTAGGCTGTAGGTGTTTCATTGTCTCCTTATTCCAAAGAGTGCCCAGAAGGACGACCCAGCAGTAGGCAAGGAGTGCCCAGAGAGATAACCTTGCAGTAGGCTGTATGAGTTTATGTGTCTCAACACTTCAAGGAGTGACCAGAGAGACGCCCCAGCAGTAGGCTATAGGAGTTTATGTGTCTCCAGACTCCAAGTAGTGACCAGATAGACGACCTTACAGTAGGCTGTAGGTGTGTATGTGTCTTCACACTCCAAGGAGTGCCCAGAGAGACGACCTAGCAGCAGGCTGTAGGCGTTTATGTGTCTGCACACTCCAAGGAGTGCCCAGAGAGACGACCCAGCAGTAGAC
Source organism: Cepaea nemoralis (assembly GCA_014155875.1). Classification (NCBI taxonomy): domain Eukaryota; kingdom Metazoa; phylum Mollusca; class Gastropoda; order Stylommatophora; family Helicidae; genus Cepaea; species Cepaea nemoralis. Next base: position 54,656 of record JACEFZ010015183.1, read on the forward strand.
AAGGAGTGACCAGAGAGACGACCTTGCAGTAGGCTGTAGAGGTTTATGTGTCTCCACACTCCAAGGAGTGCCCAAAGAGACGACCCAGCAGTAGGCTGCAGGGGTTTATGTGTCTCCAGACGCCAAGGAGTGCTCAGAGAGACGACCCAGCAGTAGGTTGTAGGGGTTTATGTGTCTCCAGACTCCAAGGAGTGACCAGAGAGACGACCCAGCAGTAGGCTGTAGGTGTTTCTGTATCTCCAGACTCTAAGAAGTGCTCAGAGAGACGACCTTACAGTAGGCTGTAGGGGTTTATGTGTCTCCAGACTCCAAGGAGTGCCCAGAGAGACGACCTTACAGTAGGCTGTAGGTGTTTCTGTGTCTCCAGACTCTATGAAGTGCTCAGAGAGATGACCCAGCAGTAGGCTGTAGGGGTTTATGTGTCTCCAGACGCCAAGGAGTGCCCAGAGAGACGGCCTTACAGTAGGCTGTAGGAGTTTATGTGTCTCCAGACTCTAAGAAGTACCCAGAGAGACGACCCAGCAGTAGACAAGGAGTGCCCAGAGAGACGACCTTACATCAGGCTGTGGGTGTTTCTGTATCTCCAGACTCTAAGAAGTGCCCAGAGAGACGATCTAGCAGTAGACTTGGGCAGGATTTGGCACATGCAAAATTAATCCCAAAAAATAAAGTGTAGATCTGCTGGGAGAAAAAATTCAATCTCATATATCCAACCTTTTTTCTGAATCTTAAACAAAGCAAAGGTAATAATGTAAACAGGAATAAAATATGTTAACCAAAAATTGCATTCAGCGATGAAGACTTTGAATGGTGTAATATGTCACAAACACCATAGACAAAAACATTGATGTGATTTGTGAGGAGAATTGTACAGGTACAGATGAATCGACGATAAGCCTGGAACCGGCGG
>JACEFZ010015184.1:0-54992 GCA_014155875.1 Cepaea nemoralis
AGAAACCTTTTAAAAAAGGGGAACCCCAAAGGGCCGCTGGTGTCCCAAGGGGGGCCAGGGGGGTTTGGGTTTTCTCATCTTATGAGGAACTACCCGTTACACATCCGTCCGGTTTTTTGGTGAATCTGAGAACAAGTTTCCAAACAAGATGGGGAGTGACACTCAGTCGGCAAGAATTGAGGCAGTTAATAGCTATGCAGAGTGAGATTATCGCTGACTGATCGACTCAGCCAAGTTAATCAAAACAAACCATTAAAAGAAATCACCAACTGTCTTCAAGATATTCACCCCATTCCAGTCATCAACAATGTCCCGTGTGCTGCCCCAGTCATTCAAGCAAGCTACAACAACCAGATGTTTGATGTATCCAACAGCCAAATGTTTGACGCCTCCTTTGACTACAATACTCAGATGTCAGCCCGACAAACAGGAGACCAACAGCCAGCCTCTGACTACACGCCATGCGACCGATATTTACCAAGTTACCAACCAGCCTACTCAGATAATTGTATTCCAGAGAAGAAGATCAGAAAAAACAAACCACGTGTCTAGATCTTTATTAAAGGAAAAAAAGAAAAAAGAAAACATTTTGTTGCGGTTTTTAAAAAAAAATATATGTTTTGTACTTGTTTCTGTTCGGATTTTGTACTGGTGTTTGTGCTTTTGTTTCTTGTCACTGTTCCATTGTATATGTGTTACTTGTGTTTGTTATTGTCTCTCTGTGTATGTATCAAGTCTTCCACAGATAAAAAATTGAGTCACTACCAGAACGACATGAAAACCAGAAAGAGGAAGAAACAAGAACAACAAGATAGGAAAAAACAAGACAGCTGCCATACCAGTACACTAAAAATTTTTTTATTCAAGCGTCTCATGTTAAGGTCACCATGCTTTGTGTAGATGTCAGCTAGTTTTACGTCAAGCGTAACATGTTACGGTCACCTGGCTTTATGTATGGCGTGACTAAGCGCCCTACTACCCGATCGTTGAACCATTGTTTGTTTGAAAAGGGCCGAAGAATGCGGATCAGGCTCGCTCCACGACCTTTCATCATGATGAAATAGATAGCGTAGAGGCCACAGGCGTTAATTAATACATCTTGTAACACACGTGTGTTATACATAAGTGGTCTGTCTGAGTGATGGTCTATAAACTTGAGTAGGTCGTCGTGTAAGGGCGGCAGACCAAACGAATCAAAGTACTCACATTTGCCTGAGCCATCATAATACAGAGCGATCCAGTGGGAACCGGGTTTATCGCTGGGGTCAGTGTTTACGACAAACGCCGCAGCTCTGGTTCTATCTAGGTGTCTAGGTAACTGATCTCGAGCGCACACTCTGACCTGTAACCGACGCACACACGTATCAGCTAGTAGTATTCTGGTAATCTGTTCTGTGTTCATTATGAGGCGTAATCTGTTAGCACTTGTCTGGTCTTGGAAATTTCAATTATCCCGTCGTGCTCGGCGTAGACGATAACTTGTAATGGTTCTGGGGTGGGTGTGTTGAACTTAAATTCTAGTGTTAGAGGTCCTGTCCTCGGCATCTCAAACTGGTCTCCGTCCAGTAAACTGGGACTCAGATCAAAGGCATACAAAGTATAACCCTGTTTATATTGTGTATAGTCAATTGAATTACCGGCGTCCTTACCCACCAGACCCATGGCTAGATTAGTACAAAAAAAGGCTCGCACGTATTGATTACGGTCAAAGTCCATGGTTAAGGGTTTGCTGGTGGCAGATCGTCCATCGACAGTTACGTTAAGATACGTCAGTCCAAAGGTTTGAAAATTATATGGGTTCTTGTTGTAGGCACCGTTAAAAGCTGATGATGTAATAAGTCCAATCACGATGCGAGTGGGTGTTTGACTCATAAACAGATTGTCTTGGGTATGAGATAACATTCCTTGGGGGATAGCTAATGTTTTTAGCGCCACTCGCTTGATCGGTAGTTTCGCGTTGGTTCTCATCAAGGCTTTCTCGTGGGCGAGAGCGATGGCCGGGTTCAGTCTGGTTTTACGAACCACCAGCGTGGCATATGTTATAATGGATGAATAACCCAGTGCCCCATCGGGAGCCAAGAGGTTCGTAGTCGACCCATCGTATCTATTTCTTGACTCTCGCTGGCTAGTTGACGTCGTGTTTTTAGTCCTTTGTTGTTATCGCCTTGCACGTCATCGAGGAATTTGGCCGTATCATAGTAATAAAGGGCGGCCGAGAGATGACTTTTCTTGGCTTCCTCACCATGGTTTAGCGTAGCTTCCATGTAGGCTCTATACGGATATGTATTTTCACTAGGGGTGATTAGTGTGTCGTTGAGTGAGACATCTACTTGAGAAAACAGACTGTGGAGGTAATAGTTGACCGGAACGACGTCGGCCGTGGGTGGTAGATTGTCACCATTGGGTAGTGTGACTTTAGCTCTGACGTGTAAGAAAGTGTTAAACAGGTCCAGATACTCTTCACTGGCACCAGATATAACAAATTCTATAGGTGCGCCTGGAGCTAGAGATGCGAGTGGGTGTATCTCTACACACTGTCCCTCTTCTACCGCCGTTTGCGTGGGTGGTACGCTAAACAGATCCAAACCAGAATGAAGACACTCGCAAGAGTTGGGGTAAATCAGAGCCATTATGCGAATATATCCGAGTGCTGTGGCTTCTTCTTCTTATGAACTCGATGGGGTGCGGGGGTCAGTTTTATACGTTTACTGGGTTCTCCGGGTGGCGCTGGTCGTCTCTTTCTTCTAATACCACTACCTGATTGGCTAACGTGATCTACCGCTCCTTGCAGTAGACGCTGACCGGCTTGTTTGGCATGCTCTTTAAAGGATTCTCCAACGTTCCTGCCAGCTAAAGCATCTTGGGCCACTCGCAGACCCGTATCAACACCTTCTCTGAGTAAGGCCTTACCACCGGTCTTTAACCAGGGTAGAATCGTGCGACCGAGTCCACTGAAGAAACTACCGATACCACGTCCTCTCTGACTCCGACCACCCACAAACACTGGCATACCATGTCCAGATTGATTACAGTAAAAGTCTTCGTACAGTCTGGGATTTCGACTTAACGACACATATTTCACCATTATTCTAGGTCTGAATGTTTCCGAGTGCGAAAATGTAACGTCAGCACTGAAGTTCCGGTAGTGAATGAAATCTTTGTGCCCGTATCGGTGGTTAAAAGTATTTCCACCGTATCGAAGGAGTACCGACTCAATGGTACATAGTGAGGTTTGTCGTAGGCGCGAAACACTGAGGCCGAGAGCTGATTCATGATAGGGACCGTCCTTAGTAGTGGGACCATGGCGTCCCCGACTGGTCTTGCCGCTATGAGATCGCAGTAGACGTAGATATTGTGCAGGTCGTTATTCAGGTCTACCGCCACTTGGCCTTCCATTATTGGGATGGCATGTGATATCTTCGAGGAGTGAAGCCCTAATATATCTTTCAACTTTTCGCTAAATATAGCCACGGCCCCCACTTCGAATATTTTCACGATGACTTTCTTTGAAACCTTGTCGAAATAGAATCTGACTCGCGTCTGATCATCGACCTCCGACTCTTTCATTATTTGATTCAGCTCCGCTATAAATGCTTCTGGTGAACTGTATAGACCTGGGGGACACAGTTTTCTGGAATGTCCTCTGGTTGGTGAGGCGTATCTTATCCACACTTCATGCTCTAGCACATTGCAGTAGTAGTTGGGAAATTGAATTTCGGCCAGACCCACTTCGTAATGTTGACTCACCTCAATAGTCTGCGGTAACTTGACGAAATAGTGACCTGGAGTATTATTCGGAAACATATTCGGCGAAGCATTGCTCGGTAATGTTACGTAAAAACTCATAATTTAGGATTAGGTAACATGTACCCCAGACAACTGCTTAGAAGTGCGATCCACAACTTGCCCTCAAGTGCGTCGACGCTGCCTCGAGACAGATTGAATAATGAAACGCCAATGATGGTGTATATAACTACCATCTGACAGAAGAAGACAATCTCTAGCCGCGGTATTCGTTCTCCAAACATCCACCAGAACGAGGTTCTTTCGCTGGGTGAGTTAATTTGTGGGTTCAATACCGTAGTCTCCCCGTTAGTTTCTTCCATTAGTCTCGGTATCTGGTTAGGTCTGAGACCCAACTGTTGAATGACGAATTATACCCGAACCATTTCACTAAATACTCTTTACCACCACCTCTCCTGGGCCTTTCTTGTAAGACTGTTTCGACCCGATACACTTGCTTATCTCCAACTACTTGAAGCTCTTCACGGTAGAATGAGCCTCGTAGTTCCTCCCCCGAATCGTCTTTTAGCACATATGTCACCGGACTGGTCTGGTTTATACGACTGACGGTAAAAGTTCTTCTGTCCACGAGGGTGTATACCCTTTTTTAAAAGGTTGCTTGGGTTGAGCCAACCTGACCCGATCCCTGGCTGTAAAATGAACTTTCCTTGAGGCAACTGTCTTCTGGTACATATTATTCCACACCTCTTCTTGATTGCTGTAGTTGACTTGCACGGGCGCAATACGAATACTTCTGTGATACGAAAAGTTGTAGTTGTGGATCAGCTTATCTATCACGTCTACGTAGCGAAGTGTGTTGGTCTTGGTGAAATACCGCCACATTTTTTCTTTGAGAGTTCGATTGAATCTTACCACTATGGCGGCTTTAACGTCATCGTTCTCAGTCGTAAAGAAATGCACACCTCGGTCTTTCAGAAATGTTAAGAAGGTCCGGTTGACAAATTCTGACCCATTGTCAGTCTGAAAATGTAACGGTTGTCTATCGGCAAAAATGTTACCCACGGCCTCCACTAACTCTTTCCCCGTCTTCTTCTGGATCGGGATGGCCCAAGCATATTTACTAAACACGTCGAGACACGTCACTAGGTACGACATCCCATCATTGTATCTTGGTAATTGTCTCATATCTATTAAGTCGGCTTGAAACTGCTGATTTATACCACCGGTTATGGTTTGGCGTCTCTGGAAACGACGACGGATCGGTTTATGTAAAGTATACGTATCTTGATGCCGTAGCCAAGCCTCTATCTTTTTAGCATTCAGTTGACTTTGCCTTTTTAAGACGGCGTCCCCACCATAGGCTCCGGGTTTCTTCGGGTCGTAGTAATAATTTCATATTTGCGCGGCCATTTTTCCCACTTGGGCGTGGGTATTCTGCTCTTCTTCTTGCTTCGCCTAAGTCTGTACGGTGGTGTGGTCTCGACAACTTGACTTTTAGTCGGTTGAATGGGTGTTGGCTGAGCGGGTGTCTCGGCTACTGAGGCCGGTAAAACGTTGACTTCGGGTTTTTGTATCGGTGGCGGTTCCTTGATATCCACTGTGCCTAAAGACTTATGTCTGTACTGATCGAGTCGATTCAGATAACGCTGCAAGGTTTGCTGATACACTCGGGCTTTTTCCCGCGGTGGTAGATCTTCGGTTTCCAGGACTTGTTGCATTTGCTGATCCAGGTCACGCAAGTTATCGGTTAGTGTGTCGGGTGGTACGTAGGGTTTTTCCAGCAGCCGGGGGTCGATCAAGATCATTTTCTTCATTACAAACCCACGACGCCTTTCAACACGTTAAGAATGGGCCCTAATAAAGCACCTATGAATCCACCTTGTTGCAAGATTTGTTTCCGTTTCTTGATAGACAATTTCTTCCCCGTGAGCGCTCTCAGCCTGTTTTGTGCCGCTGCAGTCGCCTCTTCTGAACCGGTGTCAGTGGAACATTACCTTTTAATACATTGTGACAGCATTCGCAAATTGATTGGACGAGGTCCGGGGACGCTGTTTTAATTACGGCTTTTACGGCAGCTGGTTTCGCCTCACCCACGAATCGTAGCATGGCCCCGTGACGTTTCACCCTGTTAGACATACTATTTGGGCACGTAGACGACTTGACGCTGATCGGGGGAAATATTGCTTCGTAAACGGAGCTGATCTGGTGTTTCCTGTCGAAGCTCAAAGAGCAAATACCCGTGTGGAGCCGCTGTCGCGTCCTTAAAGCTCTCTTGGACATATGACACGCGACCGGGGTACATCTGTTTGGCCAGATTGGTAATCTGGATCCGTCTCGAGGGTTCTTAAATACAACTAGGTAATGCGAATTCAAGCTAATGGTTCTGTGTTCTTTATTCTTACCAAAGAGATTCTGGACTATATACATGACGCTGAGGTTGCGATGGTGACTACCCTTAGTAAATAGTTTTGTCACTCTTTCATCTATTTCGGACATTAGATCATCTATCACCACTAATCGACGTTTATCGCCTGTCCATTTTTCCATTTCCCGTAAACCTTCGTTAAACTCGACACCCTTCATAGTCTCATACAGGGGTTGCCATTCTCCGTAGCACCATATAACTTCCTCTGACAAAGGTTCGATCATGTCTGGAAGATGAGTCAGGAACTTTTGCACAAAGACGGATTTTCCACTCCCTGTTGGCCCCGCAATCAAAGCCGTAAAAGGATGTTTCCATCTCGGATCCATGACTAATAATAAACACCTACCCATCAACGACACACCTTTTATTGGATTCGAACACCGACCGCCCGCGAACCATTACCCGATCACGCGCACGCCCGGTCGCACCCACCGTCCGCCACCCGCACCGGTTTTTAAAGGGATGTAATAAGACCAAATATGAGTTATACCCCTTTGACTCCCCATTGAGAATGGGGAGTCGATTTCAGAGGGAGTGCTATGACGTCACATAGAGCTATACAACAAAATACTCCCCACAATCCCCATCCCCACTCCCCATTTTAGGGTGGCAAATGCGCATACTATACTACTATTACGTTCCTCAGTTCTCCGTGTTCGTCACAGTCAAATGCCTGTGGGTATTATAATACACACGATTAACTTACTTGTTGTACAAGACCAGATCGGGCTTCCATAGTTGGTCTGATGGAATATTTAGCACCCTGACACCCCCATATTCGGCGGGGTCCCATTTGAGGCGCAAGTCAGACCATTCCTGCAGATTGCAACAAGAACAAGTCAGACCATTCCTGCAGATGGCAACAAGAACAAGTCAGACCATTCCTGCAGATGGCAACAAGAACAAGTCAGACCATTCCTGCAGATGGCAACAAGAACAAGTCTGTATCTTGTCCAAGTGCATTGTTTATGTGTGCAAGTTAAGTGATCGTGGACAGGCAGGAGAGACCCAGGACAACCATTGCTCAGGGTTGTAGATAGAGATTTATAGAATATAGAAGACAAGTGTTGTAGATAGAGATTTATAGAATATAGAAGACAAGTGTTGTAGATAGAGATTTATAGAATACTAGCTGACCCGGCCCGGCTTCGCCCAATTCCCTGGTGGGGAGCATCTCATTTAATTCATATAAGTAGTCATATAAGTTCTCGTTCCCGTTACTGACTGTCTGTCTGTCTGTCTGTCTGTCTGTCTGTCTGTCTGTCTGTCTGTCTGACCCGGCCCGGCATCGCCCAGCTCCTGGTGTGGAGCATCTAATTAATTCATATAAGTAGTCATATAAGCTCCCGTTCCCGTTCCCGACTATCTATCTATCTATCTATCTATCTATCTATCTATCTATCTATCTATCTATCTATCTATCTATCTATCTATCTATCTATCTATCTATCTATCTATCTATCTATCTATCTATCTATCTATCTATCTATCTATCTATCTATCTATCTATCTATCTATCTATCTATCTATCTATCTATCTATCTATCTATCTATCTATCTATATATCTATCTATCTATCTATCTATCTATATGTCTGTCTGTCTGTCTATCTGTCTGTCTGTCTGTCTGTCTGATCCGGCCCGGCTTCGCCCAACCCCTGATGGGGAGCATCTCATTTAATTCATATAAGTAGTCATATAAGTTCCCGCTCCCGTCTGTCTGTCTGTCTGTCTGTCTCTCCCTCTCTGTCTGTCTGTCTGTCTGTCTGTCTGTCTGTCTGTCTGTCTGTCTGTCTGTCTGTCTGTCTAATCATTTATTGGTTGCAGTTAGAACAACCTTAGATAAACGAAGACCAACTGACAAAAAGCATTAGAAAGAGCACTTGAAAGATCTTTACATCTCCCCCAACAATTAACTTGGGTAAATGGAGCGGCGGCAACAGCAGCAGCAGAAGAAGAAAAAGGAGGAGTAGGAGCTGGGAGGAGGAAGAAGGAGGTGGAGGAGGGAGGAGTAGGAGGGAGGAGTAGGAGAGAGGAAGAGATAGGCGGAGAGAGGAGGAGGAGGGAAGAGGAGGGAGGAGGGAGGAGGAGGAGTAGGGAGAAATAGGAGGGAGGAGGAGGGATTATCAGGAGGAGAGAGGGGGAGGAGGGAGGAGGAGGGAGGAGGAAGGAGGAGGGAGGATGAGGGAGGAGGAGGCAGGAGGAGGAAGGAGGGAGGAGGAGGAGGGGAGGAGGAGTAGGGAGGAGGAGGAAGAGGGAGGAGGGAGGAGGGGGAGGAGGAGGGAGGAGGAAGAGGGAGGAAGAAGGAGAGGGAGGAGGAAGGAGAAGGAGGAGGAGGAGGGAGAAGGAGGGAGGAGAAGAACGCAGGAGGAGGAGGGGGAGGAGGAGGGAGGAGGAGGAGGGAGGAGGAGAGGGAGGAGGAGGAGGGAGGAGGAGGGAGGAGGAGGAGAGAGGAGGAGGAGGGAGGAGGCAGAGGGAGAAGGAGGAGGGAGGAGGAGGGAGGAGAAAGAGGGAGAAGGAGGAGAGAGAAGGAGGAGGGAGGAGGGAGGGGAGGAGGAGGAGGGAGAATGAGGAGGGAGAATGAGGAGGGAGGAGGAGGAAGAGGGAGGAGAAGGGAGGAGGTAGAGGGAGGAGGAGGAGGGAGGACGAGAGAGGATGAGGAGGGAGGAGGAGAAGGAGGAGGAGGGATGAGGAGGAGGGAGGAGGAGAGGGAGGAGGAGGGGGAGGAGTGAGGAGGAGGAATGAGGGGAATTATGTAGGAGGAGGAGGAGGGAGGAGGAGGGAGGAGGAGGGAGTAGGAGGAGAGAGGAGGAGAAGGGAGGAGGAAGGAAGAGGAGTGATTAGGAGGAGGGAGGAGGGCGAGGATGTAGGAGGAGGAAGAGGGAGGCGGAGGGAGGAGGAGGAGGAAGGAGGAGGAGGAAGGAAGAGGAAGAAGGAGGAGGAGGGAGGAGGGGGAGAAAGAGGGAGGAGGAGGATGGAGGAGGGAGAGGGAGGAGGTGGAGGAGAAGAGGAAGAGGGTAGGAGGAGGAGGAGGAGGGGAGAGGAGGAGGAGGAGGACTATAACGCATATGCCTGTAGATAACTACAGCGAAAAGGTGGGTCTGTCTATCTATCTGACCCGGCGTGGCTTCGCCCAGCTCCTGGCGTTGAGTGTCTCATTAAATTCATACAACAAAAAAAGTAACTTAAAAGAATGTCCTTCCACACACCATCCATTATTTTTAATGAAAACTGTTTCTAATCACCTACATGACTGTAGATAACTTCTTAAGCATAAAAAGATGAGTTACAATGTTATGCATTATGCATAATTTTTATGAAAACTTTGAAAATGCCTTAAAGATTGTATCATTATTTATTATAACTCATATGCCTGTACATAACTATAGACAAAGAGTTTATAAATCTTTGAAAACGATGCAACAATATAACTATAAGGTATACAGAAAAGTTATTAAAAGTTATGCCCCTTGAAATAACTTTTCTAGAGTTAAGTCCCCTTGCTATATAGAAATTATAATGAAAAATGAAAAATTAAATAATATTAAGTAAGTAGTCGATTTTACACTATAAAAATATCACAGTTGGCAGCTCGAGAATGAGAGGAAGACGTGTAGAAAATTTCATCTCAATCGCGAACGCATAAAAGACACACACACACACACACACACACACACACACACACACACACACACACACACACACACACACACACACATTCTTTTTTATATATAAGATACTAAACATGTACATAGGTCAAGGGGGATAAGCGCTTCCAATATTGTTTCAGGGGAAATAATTTACATGAGAACTCAATAATTGTACATGCAGCATTCGTCACAGAAATATGTAATATGCAATGTGAAATGTAACATACGAAATAAACACAATTGTGTACCTGTTTTCATAGCAATATAGACACAGATGGGACAACGGAAATATATTACAATACAGACACACAAGGCATTAGCTAGGTGTTGCAGCTTGCCATATAGACACAGATGGGAGAACTGAAAGATATTACAATACAGACACACAAGGCGTTAGTTAACCGCACCTTGCCATGAATGTAATATTATCATATATAGGTCAGCATGGCCGAATGGATAGGAAGGCTCGTTCTTAAACATCCGGTGTGCTGATGCTGAGGTAAGGAGTTTAACCCCTACACCGGAAAGTTGGACTAAAATGTTGACTTCTCGTCCTTGACTTGGGGATGTAAATTACAAGTACCTCAGAAGGCGGAGTTGGGTCGCCTGATGGCGATCCAACTGTTAATAGGGAAAGGTAATCCACGCGCAAAATAGAATTTCCAGTGCTATCAAAATAGTGTGTATGAACTACGCTTGAGCTCAGAGCTAACGAGCACACAAACAAATTATCCTATGCATATATGAACATATTCTTCTTCTTCTTCTTCTTCTTCTTCTTCTTCTTCTTCTTCTTCTTCTTCTTCTTCTTCTTCTTCTTCTTCTTCTTCTTCTTCTTCTTCTTCTTCTTCTTCTTCATCGTTCGGAGCCATTGAGGTTCTTTGCTGCAGATACAATCCGTCTCCATTCGTCTCTCTGGTTGACCTTCTCTTGCCAGTCGTTGATTCCAAGTGCCTGCAGGTCTGTATATATATGATCTCTCCACCGTCTTCTTGGTCTACCTCGGGGTCTACGGTAATTTATTTCCCGAGTGTAAGCGAGTTTTGTTTCCCTATTATCTTCCATTCTTTCTATATGCCCCAGCCATTGTAGTCTATTGGCCTTCATGATACCAGTGATTAGCGGGGACTTAAACAGATCATAAATGTCTTTGTTACTTCTTCTTTTCCACTCTCCACTTTGTGTACCCCTAATGGGTCCAAAGATGCGTCTTAAAACTTTGTTCTCAAAGGTTTGTAACAAGGCTTCGTCTCCTTTAGTTGTACTCCAGGTTTCAGAGCCATACAGCACAAATGGTCTGATCAGAGTTTTGTATATTGTGATTTTGGTGTTACGAGATAGCGCTTTTGATTTTAGTAGATGCTGTAGTGCATAGTATATCTTATTTCCAGAATTGATTCTAGTTTGTATTTCTTCCCTTATGATGTTGGAGCAGTTGAAGATTGTACCCAGGTATTTGTATGTTTCCGTTCTTTTAATTGAAATATTATCTATTTGTATGTGGCCAGAGTTTTTAGCCATTCCTTCTCTTGAAATATATATAATATATATTCTGTCTTATCTTGATTGATAACCAGCCCCATCTGTTGGGATTTTCCCTTTAAGTGAGTCAATATTTCTAATGTCTTTTGTTCATTTCCCCCTGTAATATCTATATCATCTGCATAACCAAGCAGCTTGGATGTTCCTCCAATATCACATTCCTCCTTTACCTTCCTTACAACTTTCTCTAGAGCCAGATTGAAGAGTAGCGGCGATAGTGCATCACCCTGTTTCAAGCCAGATGTTATTTGGAAAGGGTCTCATTTCCTGCCTTTATATGTTACTATATTATAAGTATCTTCCATGCATAGTCTGGTCATGCTGATTAACGTCCTTGGTATTTCAAATTCCTGCATAGCATTCCATAGACTATTCCTATGGACACTATAATAAGCCTTTGTAAAATCTACAAACATTTTACGGAGATCTCTTTTATATTCCCAATTTTTCTCGGCTATTTGTCGTAAGATAAATATCTGATCTATTGTTGACCTGTTTTGTCTACAACCCGCCTGGTAGTCACCTACTATGTCTTATAAATATGGTTTTAGTCTATTTAGTAATACTGCGGATAGTATCTTATAGCTTGTGGACAGTAGTGATATTCCTCTATAATTTTCACATTGGAACTTGTCTCCTTTCTTAAAGATAGGTATCGATAATGATTCTTTCCAGTCATGGAGTAATTCTTCTGTCCTCCAGATTTTTATTATTATTTCGTATAGCTTTAGATGTAATGCATGACCACCTGCCTTTATAAATTCAGCAGCAATTTCACCATCCCCCAGTTACCTTATTGTTTTTAAGTCGTGTGATTACATATAGGATTTCTTCAAATGCAGGTTCTTCAATTTGCGGTTCACACGTTAGAGCCTCTTCCTGTGGGAAAGTGTTACTTGGAGCTTTACAATTTAGTCATTCAACAAAATATTCTTTCTACGTATTGCACATTTCCTTATTGGTATTTATCATATTCCCATGTTTGAATTACCAAATAGAAAACTTGCAATGTGCCTGCACACGCACGCACGCGCGCCCACACACACACACACACACACACACACACGCACGCACGCACTCTCTCTCACACACGCACGAACTCTCTCTCTCTCACACACACACAGACACCGAACACCAGAGACTGACATTGTTCGAGGGAGGTGATGCTGGATGGGATGTCATCTATAGAAGTGGCCCAGAACACCAAGTGGAGGGAGGTGATACTGGATGGGATGTCATCTATAGAAGTGGCCCAGAACACCAGGTGTAGGGACATGATGCTGGATGGGATGTCATCTATAGAAGTGGCCCAGAACACCAGGTGGAGGGAGGTGATGCTGGATGGGATGTCATCTATAGAAGTGGTCCAGAACACCAGGTGGAGGGAGGTGATGCTGGATGGGATGTCATCTATAGAAGTGGCCCAGAACACCAGGTGGAGGGAGGCGATGCTGGCTGGGATGTCATCTATAGAAGTGGCCCAGAACACCAGGTGGAGGGAGGTGATGCTGGATGGGATGTCATCTATAGAAGTGGCCCAGAACACCAGGTGGAGGGAGGTGATGTCTCTGCCTCTTCTTTCTTCCCTTGGGATCCACTGGCTAATGCTCTCCTGTGGGCGGGCTGTTTGGGCACCCCCAAGAACACGTATTTCGTACCAATGATCACGGGAAATAGGGAGTCAGATAATACAGCTGCAGGAATAATGCCCGTGGCGTACCTAGATTTAATCTCCACCTTGGCGATTGGCAGCGTCATGGTAACAGCACTCCTCATTGCAGGCTGTGTCTCAATGGTCTCCCCTGTAAGTTGGTCTGGGCGTACCAGGCTGGCATCAATCACAGTTTCCCCGTCCAAACCAGCGTCATAGAGAAAGGTAACCTGCTGGCCATTGACTTCAATCCGTTCGACCACAGGTGGCCTCTTCTAGTCCAGAGTTCCTTCGACGACCTCGACTTGCCCAGTGGCAACCGCCCTTGGAGCCACGCGGCAGGCCGCGAAGTGAGAGCTTTTCGTTTACGATTTGCAGTCTTTCGTGTTGTGCGAGGGCGACATGCAGATTGAACACCACTTCTCCGACCACTGTCGTGTCGGTTGAGAGTTAAGTGGGCTCTTTCTTCCATCCTTTGTCTTCTCTGGACTCTTCTCTGAAGTGTTCTCTGTATAAGGTTCCACTTTCATACCTTCCGAGCTTTTGTATTTCTTTCGGTCATGTTTCTCCTGACCTTTGGTGGTTGGTATACTGGTTTCTTCCGCTTCCCCATGGACTTCCACGAATCTTTCCGCCAGCTTATTCACGATATCAAGCCGTTCCGCCCTTGTTCTCCTAAAAATGTCTTAAGTGGTTCTGACATTTGCTGGCGCATCTGATCTACTACCATCGGCTCTTCCAGACTCTCATAGTCCCGCGTGAACCCTGCCAAATCAATCCATTTTTGGAGGTATGATTTCAGCCTTAAACTGTAGGCGGCGAATAGCTCTCCCGGCTCTCTTTTTGCTGATCGAAACTTCTTACGGTACGTTTGTGAGGTGATCTCGTAATGTTTCAACAAAGCGGCTTTCAACTCTTCGTAGTTATTCTCATGTCCTGGTGGTAGGTGTGAGTAAACCTCGTAACCTGTTCCGCGTAATCCATGGGACAGTTTAAGACAATATTTGTTTGTCTTTATCCAGATCCATAGCGACAGACATGGCCTCGAAGCGATTTAAGTACTGGTCAAATCTTTCTTTATTTTCCTCATAAAAAGCTAAGGGAAACTTCATGGCATGGTAACCATGTCCACTCATGTTGGTTGAACCATGGGAAGATGATCCTCCTTCTGCACCATCTGTTTCTCCCTTAGTTTGTGTTTTGAGTTCCAGTTCTCGCATGCGGTAATCATGTTCTCTTCTCTGAACTTCTTGCTCCGCTTCTAATCTTTTGTTTGCCTGTTCAATTTCCAATCTCTTGTTGGCCTGTTCAGCTTCCAATCTCTTGTTGGCCTGTTCAGCTTCCCATCTCTTGTTGGCCTGTTTAGCTTCCAGTCTCTTGGCGGCCTGTTCAGCTTCCATTCGTTTGGTCTCCCACTTCATCCGGAGAGTGAAGACGTGTTTTTGTGTCTCTTACTTCTCGGATTATTATTACTGCAAGCTGAATCACCTATCATGGATTTTTATATCAATGTGCTCGTTGTGATTCTGAGGATGTGGTGAAATAGTTTTTAGATTAATACAAGTGTTTATTATCGCAAAAATGTGGGTTATATCTAATATTCATTTCGAGTGATAGTTGAACACTATTAAATTTTAACCAATCAAGTGCACGAGGCGTGTCAGATACAACCACGGGACCTCAAATTGCCCGCGGCGTGGCTAGATAACAATGCGATTGCTGCGTTCTTCAAGTTTAGTTAGTCGTAATATTATGCAATAATGTCAGGGGAAGGAGAGTGCTCCGTATTGGAAGTGAATGGTGAAAGGACTCGCTCAGGTTTACGATCGGCTGTCAATAAAACGTACACACTAAACAAAGAGAGGGCCGTGAAGAATAAGCTATCCAAGTGCATAAATCCCAACGGCCTAGTCGTCAAAACACACCAACTCAGGACAGTGTGTTACTGTTTCCTTCAACAACACACTCTATTATGAGGCATTCCGAACTTGCCTACTCAACTACTACAGGCTTGAACTAATTGAACACAGGCAAGATAAGCACGGGGCCCACGTTGAGGATCTGATTACGACGCCAGTGATTACGATACATTTGTACCGCAGTAAAAATAAACTCATGACACAGGGCAGTAATGAAAACATTAATTCCTGGCTAAAAGTAGATTTTGTTGAACTTGAAAACTCGACACAGACATTCACCGAATCTACTCATACGATGAGTGTACATGACAACATCAACACGAGGCCTGCCAACCCACCAGCGCTCTTGGCTATTGAATACCCAATGGAGCGTATCCAAAACAACATAGAACCCAATGTTGACATTGTTGAAGAAGTACCTTCCTCAGATAACAATAGCATCTTAACTATCAGTGGACATTCGTGCGACTGTAAACAGCGCATTGAGAAACTAGAACAATCACTAAAGGCGCTCATTGTCACTGTTTCAACCAACATTGAAGCAAACAACAAGATAAGCAGTGATTACAATGCTCTCAAGACAGAAGTCACACTCCTGCGAGATGAAAATTTGCTGCTGAGAAATACAGATCAAATCTTACAGAATGCGTCCTCTACAAACCAAACCGAAGAAGCATGTAATTCTCAAGCAACCGCTTCATCCTTGGGAAATCTTGGGGAAGCTCAATCCCACCCAGAACAGATAATCACTATGAAAACAACTCAACGCGCAGAGGAAGATAAAAAACAACAAACACCTCAATGTGCAGACGAAGATAAACAACAACAAGCAGTCTACCCCATTGACGTCAAAATAAGCAATAGGTTTGAAGTACTTCAAGAAAAGTCACCAGAAAACTTACAGTGCTTTAACATGCTGCAAACGGGCAAGACAAGCCAACAAGATACATCGGGAGAACCACATGGAGACATAAAGACTGCTGATAATCGGAAATGGATGAAACAACGGTCGAGACGTGCTGACAACCAACATGTACAGACAGCACGACCTGACTGTACACATATTATACTAGGCGATTCCTTAATGAAAGGTTTATACAGCGACAGGATGGCCACATCAGACAAAGACATTGTTTCAATAATCCCACTGCCTGAGGCTGGTGTAAACCGACTAACAGACAAGATTAGCAGGTTGGCTGTTAATCATAGCGTCAGAAGGGCAAGCGTACATATTGGCATCACCGACACCATGAACAACCAACAAATCACAGGGTCTCAACTGCTGGCACTCTTGAACGGATTACGTCACACTTTTCCTAACTCATCCATTTTCTTCTCCTCCATCATATCACCGATTTATGGACACCAGCGCCGTCTAGCTGACATAAATAACAACATGTTGCAGAAGTTCTGTTCTCAAAACAAGATACAATTCATCAACAATACAGCATCATTCACTTCACAGGCTGGTGCACCAAAAAAGAGTCTTTACAAGGATCAAATACATTTATCTACAGTGGGCACCAGTTTTTTCGCTAAGAATTTAAAATATCCAGAACGGACATACCATACATCCAATACGGGATCGCGCCGGACATTTTTAGCTACTCCTGAAACTCAAGCCAGACGACATACTCCCGTCACATCAAGTACAAATAGGACAGAAGTGTGCAGACCACTCATAACCACTGCACCTGAAATCCAAGCCAGACGGGACACTACCACAACACCAAGTCCGTTAAATACGTCGTCTTTCACACAGGAGGGTAATAATTACGAAGATATGATTCCTATTCTCCCCAGAAAGGATCCGACTCTCAGCAACAACGACGTGCCAGCACAACCTCCTGTTAGCCACCAACCAGAGGCTCTAGTTGGTAGTCATTACATACCCATGAGACATCATCAGTACTCATTTAATTGTAATCCAGAATGGTTGCACCTCACACGGTATAGCCCAGCTGCACTTCGTCAAGCACTTATAATGTCGCTATACCAACAACTAACACAATCTGGTATTTACTAGCAACTTAGGACAAAGCTACACCGGATCTCGGTACAAGAAAGAGCCTCTCCTTAAACGTTTATCTGCATATTTGGTTATAACTTGATCTAGTAACGTATTAGGTTATAAGTTATTACAAACATTGACTGGTTTTGACTTTATATTAATTGATAGTACTTAGCTGTATAGCTTGTATAATAATTCTAATTGTGTTTTCACGGTGAGTGAGGGGGTCTTCACTGCTCTTCCTTACGGATCTGTGTACGTATTTTTATATATTTACAGAGATATTACTGTTTCTCTGTACTTTAGAGTGTGTTTTGTAATAAGGGACGTAAGTTGTATTCACTTTGTGTGTGTGTGTTTTGCTTTTAAACTTGTGATTACGCATTGTTGAAATGTCTAATAAGTACGAACACTGGCTCAGGAATAATGGGCTCAGAATCGGGCATGTAAACATATGCCATCTATTAGGGAAGCTGCCCGAACTATCACTTATACTTAATCAAAATTTTCACATGTTTGGCGTTAGCGAAAGTCGATTAAATGGCAACATCTCAGATGATGACATCGCTATCAGAGGTTTTAAAACCATTAGAAGAGATCCCTATCAGAAACAAGAGACGGGTATTGCAGTTTATATTTCCAACTCGCTTAACGCCCACCGCAGGCTAGACTTTGAAACCTGTGAGATTGAGTGTGTATGGATAGAGGTTAAACTTCAAAATTGCATACCGCTAGTAGTTGGCTATCTTTATCGAAACCCCAGTGCAGGAAATATCTGGTATGAAAAATTCACCACTATGATGGATGTAGTCTTTAGTAATGCTAGGGAAATAATATTGCTAGGTGACTTCAACATAGACGCTAACAAATCAAACAAAACATGGGAAAACATAATCATATAATTTCCAACAGTTAGTCAAACAAGACACTAGAATCACTAAATCATCTGCAACACTTATAGATCATATTTATACTACGTGTGCTGATAACATCACAAAATGTAGTGTACCTATCAATGCAATGAGCGATCACTATCCAGTATGTTGCACGTGGTCGAAAAGGGGCACCAAAACTCCCAAACACAAACATATAAGCATAAAATATAGAAATTACAAAAATTTCAATCGAGACGTCTTCTTACAAGATTTGGTCAACTCATCTCTAGATTATGTTTACCAGCTTCCTGACCCAGACGATGCTCTGGACCACTGGCTAAAGACCTTTCTAAGTATATTTGATAAACATGTTCCATTTAAGGAAGTTCGTGTTAAACATCACACAAAGCCCCCGTGGATCACACAGGAGGTAGTTGAACTTATGAGAGATCGCGACAGGGCTCACAAAAATAGAGATCTAACTATGTACCGTAGTCTGAGAAACAAAGTTCAATATGTTATTCGGAAGGAAAAGAAAAACTATTTTAAGAACATAGTAACAGATAAAACCAACACTAAAGATATATGGAAAGCAATTAATACCTTGACAAACAAACACAAATCATCACAATCATTACCATCAAATCAGGTTACATGTGATCAATTCAGTAGATACTTTCAGTCCGACATAAACCAACTGAAGGCTGCAATAGCAGATGCGCCTCATGATATATCTTTATTATCATCATTCTGTGAGAACAAATGCTATGGAGACATTCCCTCTAACATGCCGCTAATGACGACAACTGAAGTATTTACTCATCTCCGTAATCTAAAAAAACAATAACTCATCAGGACTAGATGGAATTAATAGTCGGATCCTTCGCCATGCTGCACCGGCGATCTGCGAGTCACTAACTTTTATATATAATCAATGTCTAACCAGAGGTCACTTCCCATCAGCCTTTAAAATCGCTAAAGTGTATCCTCATTTAAAAGCTGGTCCTCTAGACGATCGTCTCATGAGTAATTATAGACCAATTTCCATATTATCCTCATTATCCAAACCGCTAGAAAAGCACATCCACAAAACAACACCAGATCACTTAGTTCGCCATAAACTGATAGTTGACAGTCAGTCAGGATTTCGGCCAAATTATTCTTGCCATACGGCACTAACAAACATGATAGAAAACTGGCATCAAAATATTAACAACAATACTCTATGTGGAGCGGTGTTTATAGACTTTAGGAAAGCATTCGATATGATAGATCATACTATTCTAATTAAAAAACTAGAAACAATGAAAGTAAGTTTTAATATAGTGACATTAATAAAATCATTCTTATTAGACAGAAAGCAAGTAGTATCACACAATAAAGTTTTATCTCAAGCCATTACCATTAATATTGGAGTACCTCAGGGGTCTATTCTTGGCCCTCTATTATTTGCCATTTATATAAATGATCTTCCATTAAATCTGTCGTCGTCCTGCGATCTATTTGCTGATGACTGCACAGTATATACAAACGCTGTTGATCGTAATGTGCTAGAATTATCCTTGCAACAGGAAATAAATAGTGTAGTTAACTGGAGTCATGCAAACCGCATGCAAATTAACATTACTAAAACAAAGTCTATGTTAATAGGAACCAGGCAAAGACTTCACACTCTAAACTCGCAGAGAACTCTTCAGCTGCACATTGGCAGCACGCCTGTAGAAAGTGTCACCGAGCACAAGACACTGGGTGTTATCATAGATCAAAATCTAACTTTTAATTCACATGTTCATGCTCTAGTTAAACAAATAGCCAAAAAAGTATACCAACTTGCCAAAATTAAAAATTTCCTTGACGAAAACACAAGAAAGATATTCTATACTTCTCATATACAAACACATATTGATTACTGCTCCAGAGTCTGGGATGGATGCTCCAAATCAATAACAAAACGCCTATATTCACTCCAGAAAAGGGCAGTGCGTTTAATTAATGGTGAAAAGCTTACCGACAACTCTAACCTATATAAACGTCTCCGGTTACTGCCACTCCACAAGCGCCTGCTTTTTAATAAGACCAAACTAATTCACAAAATCCTATTTCAAAATACTCCAAGCTACCTTTGGCCATTGTTTAAATATAACGCTAGACATAGCGAACGACTAAATATACTTCATGTCCCTAAACCTAGGATAGACTTATATAAAACAATCTTAGCATACTCTGCTGCTCAGTTGTGGAACAATCTTCCACAAGAAATCAAAGACACCACCAATCATGATACATACATTCGCAACCTGTGTGAACACTACCTTAGTACAGACTACATGCCCCCATAACAAATAACACAAAAAAGACAATAATGGTAACTTATCTCAAACGACAACTAGCCAAAAAATATTCCCTTATGTATGGCACGTTACACCCTCCTTAGGTATTTATAATGCCCATGTTAAACACTGCCTCAGTTAGTCATTTGTTATTGATTATTTTTCATGCGTTTTAATGTTCTTTTGTTGTCAAAAGTTGCTTCATAAGTGATGTTGAATGAAAGAATGTATGAGAGGAAATAGAGAAGAAGGGCAGAATGTCAGACGGGCCTGCGTGCCCAATTCTTAACCCTTTGAAAATAAAGACTTATTATTATTATTATTATTATTATTAAGCTCTAACTCGGCCTTTCTATCTTCTCTTTCTGCCCGACGAAGCTCTCTTTCCACCCCCTGTATATACTCGGATAGTGCTTGACCAGATAAGCCCATCCCTTCTCCCCTTTCCCTCAATTCTGCCATATCTAGTTTATGAGTGACCATAGTTAAAGAAGGTGAGTCAGCAGGTTTAGTAAAGAAACCCCAAGGCAATGTGTAAATACTCAATATCTAATATATATATATATATATATATATATATATATATATATATATATATATATATATATATATATATATATATATATATATATATATAAAGCGCACCACAAAACAATCTCTCAACGACAAGAGGAGATTTAGGACTAAGACTTATGTAGACGTGTAAAGTGTGAACAGGTATGTAATGTGACTTAAAACCTATCCACATTCACCCTATCTGGATCTTTACTGTCCCGGCAATAATGTCCACAACAACAATGTAATATAGCCCATATATATTAATGCAATATCACCATATATCACATGGACATGCTCACATTTAAGGTCACTATATATCCCATGGACGTGCTCTCATTTAAAGTCACCATATACATATATCCCGGACGAGCCCCCATTAATGTCGCTTGTCGTCTCTGGGGGGACAGTAGAATCAACAAGCACACTTCAACGTCCCTTTTTTCAGTGTTGGGTCTATTGCCAGACCTTTATCTACACACCCCCCTTTCCAGTCTTCTATTCACTATCTCTCTCTATTATCGCAAGGCCATACCCCTCTTCACATTCCTCCAGACCATATCCACACAACACTGTCCTCCAATAAATACTAACATTATTTAATGAATAAAAAGTGTCATGGGTGTGTATAGTGTGTATGTAAAGACGTTGTTGGTGTGTTCTATCGTGTAGGTGAGATAAGATTGACAGTCTAAGATCCACATCACAGTTCTCATCACGCAACGATCATATATTGTCATCATAGCACAGAACTGGCATACGCTCACCCAGTGTAGTGTCTCTCTGAATGATGATGATGTCTTCACAATATCCTTGAACTTTAGAAATAAACAGTACTTTCACCACTGCGTGTTTTTTGTAGGTAACGTCTTTCAGTGTGACATATCCAATATCATGAACGGTTTTATGGTCCAGGGAAGGTCTACACATCCGATACAATTTAATGAATTATTGTCTAAGTATGGATGACACTGTCTATATATATCACCGACACACTGTTTTTATTTAAGTCCAAGAATGTTATGTGACTAAGATAATATGCTTTGGCGTTACAGTCTCTTCATTTAGAATATAGTTCATTTGACCCATCTTGAGCTTCAGATCTATGGTTATTTGACATATATTCTGCTGTCAGTCTCTATCAGGACTGTCGTATATGTGTCCGTTATTTCTATAACTTTTCAGGAGTGTTGCTATTGCGTTTTACAGTTCAGTGGAATTCAGTGGAGTTCAGTGGAACCTTATAACTTCCTCGGCTGATTCGGGAATACGTATGCACATCAGTACAAATGTTCGTCGGTTTCAACCAACTCGGAACATGGTAAATCCCTATTCTACTAGCTCCAGAATAGATCACCACTTTCTCTCGTGGAAGACTCGTAGCACACTCAATTAAATTTGAATGTCCAGACCATTTATACTTTGGCTCTGTATAATTACACCAAATATTCCCCTGTCCTCTTCACCGGTCTTTTGATCTTCATACAACAACAACCGAAAATCCTCTTAGAAAAACGATCTTCTCGGGACATCAATGATTATCCACTCGTTTCTCGGGACCACGGACATACGTTTCCGTTACTTCAAAAGACATCTGATCGTTTTTATCGTAACTACGTCTTCGTTGTTCAAAGGGTTGTGAAACTGCGTGATCGTGACTCCCATTTTCCCATTTCAAAGGTTTATAATCGTGGTTTACTGGCGCTCGTCTCACAATCAAACACGCGGTATCTGGTTTGATCGCCGATCAAAGTTCTTTAGATATTGGAGTCAATAACCTGTTCTCACCTCAGGACCTAAGCGATCTCTTGTTTTTCTGATCTTGGGTTCAATAACCTTCCAAATAACGATCTCTGGCCTCTGATCCATTAGGAGCGACGCCTTCCAGCCATTTTGTGACATCATCTATAGAAGTGGCCCAGAACACCAGGTGGAGGGAGGTGATGCTGGATGGGATGTCATCTATAGAAGTGGTCCAGAACACCAGGTGGAGGGACCTGATGCTGGATGGGATGTCATCTATAGAAGTGGCCCAGAACACCAGGTTGAGGGAGGTGATGCTGGATGGGATGTCATCTATAGAAGTGGCCCAGAACACCAGGTGGAGGGAGGTGATGCTGGCTGGGATGTCATCTATAGAAGTGGCCCAGAACACCAGGTGGAGGGAGTTGATGCTGGCTGGGATGTCATCTATAGAAGTGGCCCAGAACACCAGGTGGAGGGAGGTGATGCTGGCTGGGATGTCATCTATAGAAGTGGCCCAGAACACTAGGTGGAGGGAGGTGATGCTGGATGGGATGTCATCTATAGAAGTGGCCCAGAACACCAGGTGGAGGGAGGTGATGCTGGCTGGGATGTCATCTATAGAAGTGGCCCAGAACACCAGGTGGAGGGAGGTGAAGCTGGATGGGATGGCATCTATAGAAGTGGCCCAGAACACCAGGTGGAGGGAGGTGAAGCTGGATGGGATAGCATCTATAGAAGTGGCCCAGAACACCAGGTTGAGGGAGGTGAAGCTGGATGGGATGGCATCTATAGAAGTGGCCCAGAACACCAGGTGGAGGGAGGTGAAGCTGGATGGGATGGCATCTATAGAAGTGGCCCAGAACACCAGAGACTGACATTGGTTGAGGGAGGTGAGCGCCGAGCCAGATCTATTGATTACAGACATCACATTTCTTACATTCACATTACAACACATACATTCATTCCACATAACATATCCACACCTATTGATTACATATATCACAGCACATGTATTCATCACACATATGACACCACATGTATTGATTGCACATATCACAACAAATTTAATGTGTACGCAACACATTTTGTGATTACACAACAGAGTTGTGATTACAAATATCTACATATATCGATCAGGCACATCTCTACATCTATAAATCACAAACAACAGCGCATAAACATCATTTACACACAAACTATATTCATAATCATTTACATTCCGTATGTCAGACCCTCTTATGAGACAAGCGTACACTTTACACTGTCTATAGCCAAGCTGTCAAATGGATATTGTAAACGATTGATTTCTGATAAAACAACCAGCTCCCATGGTCCAAGCTCTGTCTGTTGGCGCGACTGTCTGACCCGTTACCCCAGACGACCAGGACAAGTTGGTGGGAAGTGTGCAGACGGAGGCAATCAAGACAGACGTTTAGTGGCAGCCGACGGCAGCTGCCAGGATAACTGTATACAGGCACGGCTGTCTCCAAAGTCCTGCCGCTGTATCTACAGCCATGCCGGCGCCACACAATCAGTAACTGTCCCATCCAATTACCGCCGCTACAGTCTCCAGCAGTGCGCCTGTCTCAGGTCTCAGGTCAATATGGTGGCCGGAAGTATTCTCACATCTGCTGGTCCAAGGGACATAACCAGCACATCTCCGTTGACCAGGTCGATACATCTGAACTTCATTGACCAGGTCGATACAATAGGACTCACTGACCAGGTCCGTATAATAGGACTCACTGAACAGGTCTATATAATAGGACTTCATTGACCAGGTCCATATAATAGGACTTCATTGACCAGGTCGATATAATAGGACTCACTGACCAGGTCGATATAATAGGACTTCATTGACCAGGTCCATATAATAGGACTTCATTGAACAGGTCCATATAATAGGACTCACTGACCAGGTCCATATAATAGGACTCACTAACCAGGTCGATATAATAGGACTCATTGACCAGGTCGATATAATAGGACTCACTGACCAGGTCCATATAATATGACTCATTGACCAGGTCGATATAATAGGACTCACTGACCAGGTCGATATAATAGGACTCACTGACCAGGTCCGTATAATAGGACTCACTGAACAGGTCTATATAATAGGACTTCATTGACCAGGTCCATATAATAGGACTTCATTGACCAGGTTGATATAATAGGACTCACTGACCAGGTCGATATAATAGGACTTCATTGACCAGGTCCATATAATAGGACTTCATTGAACAGGTCCATATAATAGGACTCACTGACCAGGTCCATATAATAGGACTCACTCACCAGGTCGATATAATAGGACTCATTGACCAGGTCGATATAATAGGACTCACTGACCAGGTCCATATAATATGACTCATTGACCAGGTCGATATAATAGGACTCACTGACCAGGTCGATATAATAGGACTTCACTGACCAGGTCGATATAATAGGACTCACTGAACAGGTCGATATAATAGGACTCATTGACCAAGTCGATATAATAGGACTTAATTGACCAAGTCGATATAATAGGACTTCATTGACCAGGTCGATATAATATGACTTCATTGACCAGATCGATATAATAGGACTCACTGACCAGGTCCGTATAATAGGACTCACTGACCAGGTCGATATAATAGGACTCACTGACCAGGTCGATATAATAGGACTTTATTGACCAGATCGATATAATAGGACTCACTGACCAGGTCGATATAATAGGACGTCATTGACCAGATCGATATAATAGGACTCATTGACCAGGTCGATATAATAGGACTTCATTGACCAGGTCGATATAATAGGACTTCATTGACCAGGTCGACATAATAGGACTCACTGACCAGGTCGATATAATAGGACTTCATTGACCAGATCGATATAATAGGACTTCATTGACCAGGTCGATATATTAGGACTTCATTGACCAGGTCGAAATAATAGGACTTCATTGACCAGGTCCATATAATAGGAATTCATTGACCAGGTCGATAAAATAGGACTAATTGACCAGGTGGATATAATAGGACTAATTGACCAGGTCGATATAATAGGACTAATTGACCAGGTCGATATAATATGACTTAATTGACCAGGTCGATATTAATAGGACTTCATTGGCCAGGTCGATATAATAGGCTCATCAACAAGGTCGATATAATAGGACTCACTGACCAGGTCCATATAATGGGACTCACTGACCAGGTCGATATAATAGGACTCATTGACCAGGTCGATATAATAGGACTTCATTGACCAGGTAGATTTATCTGGACTTCAATGACCAGGTCGATATAATAGGACTCACTGACCAGGTCGATATAATAGAACTCACTGAAGAGGTCGATATAATAGGACTCACTGACTGTCATGAAATGCCTCCTTAACATCCCAGAATATTTTCTCGGCCTCAAAATTTGAGAGGCCAAATTGAGAAAGAATGAATTAATCGCGCTGCTCCACAGCTATCTAGTCGTGAGGTAAGATTATTCACAAAAAGCCTCTAGCCATGATGTAAGCTTGCAGATGGCAAGTAAAATGGACAGAGTAATTAAAACCGACCAGGCATGACACCTGATAAGCAGAGGTAGGAAATCGCCCAGGTGTGAACAACATTGACACAGGGGAAGATAATAGCCCCAGGGCTGTAAACAAGCCCCGTCCACTCTGACTGGCAGACTCAGAAATGTGTGAAAACAGATCTGATAAGGCAATTAACACTGGGCCTGTAGACTTTGTACCAGACAGAGAGGAGCAAGGTGTGATGGCCCGGTTGCAGTGATAAGTGCAATTACCGTCAGAGGGAGGTAAGAAGAATTTATGACGGGAATGCCAAAGAGATAATAGTGTCTCAGACACTGTCTGCTGGACTCAGCTTAAATAAGGCTCCCTAGACTTGTTTCAGGTTAGATACGAAAATCAGTTTGAACAGGTAGGAACTATCTCAATGTTCTGTAGTCATATGCATGATTATTATGTTGGCTTCTAGGAAGAATTTCTTAGTAACTAGTCCCTTAGTAAGTCTCTTAGTCTCTTAGATGGATGGACCGATTTTCAGTCTATATCTGATCTAGGTTATTTCAAGAACTATCTTTGGCGTAGGTTACTTGAGTGTTCTTTCTAAGTTCTGTGTTCAATATCATTGTGCTTCATGTATTACTCTTCTGCGAAGTAGAAACTTGTGAAAGGCATATCATTGTCTGGGTATACTTTTAGGTGTCTTGGTAGATGCTTGTCATTTCTTGGTACACTATCATAGTTGCCTGTTGGTGTGTGCATTTGTTGTACAGAATATAGTCAACTGACTATTTATTTAATTCTTACAACAGCAGTAACTAAGTGGTGATTAAACCGGGCAGATCAGCAAATATGGTGGGTCTGTGTGATCACTTCAATTAGACTTGTTGTATATCTCATTTTGCAGCTATACAACATTAGTACTCATTAATAATGCCTGATGCTATTATGTTGAGTATCATTAGATGTCCATCTTGAAGTAATATATTGTTTACGGATATGTTGGATGTATGTATGTGTAATTTCATATGAATATACGATGCTAGGAATATGCTTCGTACATATTCTTTTTGGTGTATATACGTCTCATTTCGTATACATACAAACTAACTAGTGCATTATGCTATGATGTTAAAGTATCATAATATGTCTAGTTTAATCAATATGTTTATGTGTATTGGATGTTTGATATATTGATTTGTCATATGCAAACTTACCAATATGAAGTGTTATGCTATTGTCTGCGCTTTGGCACACTGGCCAACGATTGTGTTGGAAGCAGAGGTGTAATGGTACATACATTACCAACAATTGGTATAGGGTATATGGTGTTACACTTTCTCAGTGTATTGTGGGCGTGCGTCCACGGTAATGCATGGAAACCTGGCACAGCTACTGGTCACTGCTTGTAAGCCCGGATGATCAGGCATTATTATAATACCATTACCGATCCTGTGAGCTGCTAAACCAATTTTGGACGGAGCGGCTGTACGACACAGAATTTCTGTATTAGCGACATGGACATGGGGCGGCAGAAATGTAATCATTACAGGCGTGTGAGACAATTGAAAAGCCCGTCCCCGACTAAGACAGTAGGAGGGAGAAGGAGGATGGTGAACGCAGTAGAGCTGGAAGATAAACTTGGCCAGACTGGTCATTGTATATGTTTGTATTATGATATGTTTTAATTAGGATTGCGCTGATGTAGAATTAGATATAACACATTCTCGACTTTCTTTTAAGCTCTCACAAGGAGCACCTATGTTGTAGATCTCAAGGACGAGTGAAGACTAGGTAGAGCTAGGACTGGCAGGAGTCAGAATACCGGCAAGCTGTTCTCTTTTTTGTCTGTGTCTACTGGAGAGTGGGGATCTGGACCACAGATCCAGATAGATCAAGTAACAAGTAAAGTTACGTAATATTTGTCATCAATATCAATATGTATATGATTTCATCATCCTCATATTGACAATCATCCTATGTCTATTGTTATGATTAGCAAATAAATGTTGTAGTATTGTAACTCATAGTTCTGTCATTATATTTTTTCCAATTGTGCATACGTGTTGTGTGTGTGCATTGGTGGGGGTTCACTTACACACCAAGGAAGGGAGCAGTCAGGGAGAAAAACCTGTACTGAGATAGTCGTCTATACTCATATATTTAGACTTAAACATCTATCTTAGCTAACCTTCTCTTTCCCATTCCTTGGCGAATATTCAGCACAGTTCATTTCATTTTGTAACGAGCCACTTGGAGCTGTACGTTGGATATTCAGGGCTTAATCTGTAGTTCAGCCATATAGATTTTGTCCCTAGTCAGTTTCTGATTATTTAGGGTTGCTCGCCAGTGAATAATATTTTCATCTAGCCGGTGGGGCACCCCGACTTCTGACACTGACCAGGTCGATATAATAGGACTTCATTGACCAGGTCTATATAATAGGACTTCATTGACCAGGTCGATATAATAGGCTCATTAACAAGGTCGATATAATAGAACTCACTGAACAGGTCGATATAATAGGACTCACTGACCAGGTCGATATAATAGGACTTCATTGACCAGGTCTATATAATAGGACTTCATTGACCAGGTCGATATAATAGTCTCATTAACAAGGTCGATATAACAGGACTCATTGACCCGGTATATATTATAAGACTAATTGACAAGGTCGATATAATAGGACTCACTAACCAGATCGATATAATAGGACTCACTGACCAGGTCGATATAATAGGACTCACTGAGGACTCACTGACCAGGTCGATATAATAGGACTCACTGACCAGGTCGATATAATAAGACTCATTGACCAGGTCGATATAATAGGACTCACTGACCAGGTCGATATAATAGGACTCACTGACCAGGTCGATATAATAGGACTCACTGACCAGGTCGATATAATAGGACTCACTGACCAGGTCGATATAATAGGACTCGAGTTTTTGTAAGCGAGGATGCAACATGAGCATAATATTGCACTACCCCGATAATCATTTAAATTTTTTCCCCGATGATCTTGGCGACTTTAGTGAGGAGCAATGTGAAAGATTTCACCAAGACATAATAAGAACAGAAGAGAGATACCAGGGACTTTGGGATGCCCACATAATGGGGGATTACTGTTGGACCCTTAAGCATGACTGTCAGGGCAAATCACTTTCCAGGAAATACTCGAACAAAAGCTTTTGTGTGTTGACTACAGACTAAAACAATGCTAGTGGTAAAGTTTTAATACATTTTTGGTGTTTTATATGAGTAATTACATATAATATGAATGTAGATTACAGTCAACATGTCATTGATGGCACCTAACTCCAGGCTTGTACATAACAATTGCCGTACTAAGAAGGTGATTCTTACTTATCTCACAAACTAGAGCTGATAGAAAAAAAAAATCTGATGACATTTTTGGAATCAGCAACACAAAATTACCCATGAACAGCGCTAACATTTTAGGCACTAAAATGTGTGTCAATCAGTGTCATCAGACTGTTATTTCGCCAATGACTCGCCTGTTTCTCTGTCTTTGCGTCCATTCGTCGCTTCCTTCAACCGATCCTCCCTCGGTCCGAAACTGATGTACTGTCAATCAGTCAGTCTGCCTGTGTGAGTGTCTGTCTGTCTGTCTGTCTGTCTGTCTGCGTGAGTGGCTGCGCGAGTGTCTGTGTGAGTGTCTGTATGAGCACCTGTGTGAATGTCTGTGTGAGTTTCTGTCTGAAAGTCTGTGTGAATGTCTGCGTGAGTGTCTGTGTGCGTGTCTGTGTGAGTGCCTGTCTGAATGTCTGTGAGAGTGTCTGTATGAGTGTCTGTGTGAATGTCTGTGTGAATGTCCGTGTGAGTGGCTGTGTAAGTTTCTGTGTGAGTGTCTGTGTGAATGTCTGTGTGAGTGTCTGTGTGAATGTCTGTGTGAGTGTCTGTGTGAATGTATGTGTGAATGTATGTGTGAGTGTATGTGTGAGTTTCTGTGTGAGTGTCTGTGTGAATGTATGTGTGAGTATCTGTGTGAATGTATGTGTGAGTGTCTGTGTGAATGTCTGTGTGAGTGTCTATCAAGCATGAGATGGCTGGACCAATAATTAAATAATCAAAGATTGAATGATCTTACACACAAACACATGTAGTGTGCAGCCCTGAGATGCTGTCCTATATTTTCTCGATAAGCTGAATATCAAGTTTTCCCGCTGAACTCAACATCAACTTTTCCATCTAAACTCAACATCAACTTTTCCATCTAAACTCAACATCAAAGTTCCTATCTAAACTCAACATCAAGTTTCCCATTTAAGCTCAACATCAAGTTTCCCATCTAAACTCAACATCAAGTTTCACATCTAAACTCAACATCAAGTTTCCCATCTAAACTCAACATCAAGTTTCCCATCTAAACTCAACATCAAGTTTCCCCGCTAAACTTTACATCAAGTGTCCCCGCCACATTCACCATCAAATGTCCCATCTAAACCCAACATCAAGTTTCCTATCTAAACTCTACATCAAGTGTCCCCGCCACATTCAATATCAAGTTTCCCATCTAAACTCAACATCAAGTTTCATCGCTATACTCTACACCAAGTTTCCCCTCTAAACTCAACAAACAACAAATTCCCCCGCTAAAATCAACATCAAGTTGCCCATCTAAACTCTACATCAAGTGTTCCCGCTACACTCAACATCAAGTTTTCCCGCTAAACTCAACTGAAAGTTTTCCCGCTAAACTGAGCATAACGTTTCCCCGACAAATGCTCATCAAGTTTCCCCTCTAAGCGGACAAGACAACAGTGGAAGAATACTGCTCACCTGCCGCAGCCAGACACTCAACATCAGGATCTGGTTCTTCTCATCCTGTAAATGGAAGACCATGCCAGAATAGAGAGTTGCTGCTGGACACAACACACTCGTTATTATGTCTTGAACAAGTATTATTTAATGAACCAGGTTCGAATCCCGGTCGTTAACTACAGCTTTCAATTGTAATTGTTGTTGTTGTTGTTGTTGTTGTTGTTGTTGTTGTTGTTGTTGTTGTTGTTGTTCTTCTTCTTCTTCTTCTTCTTCTTCTTCTTCTTCTTCTTCTTCTTCTTCTTCTTCTTCTTCTTCTTCTTCTTCTTCTTCTTCTTTTTCTTGTTGTTGTTGTTGTTGTTGTTGTTGTTGTTGTTGTTGTTGTTGTTGTTGTTGTTCTTCTTCTTCTTCTTCTTCTTCTTCTTCTTCTTCTTCTTCTTCTTCTTCTTCTTCTTCTTCTTCTTCTTCTTCTTCTTCTTCTTCTTCTTCTTCTTCTTCTTCGTCTTCTTCTTCTTCTTCTTCTTCTTCTTCTTCTTCTTCTTCTTCTTCTTCTTCTTCTTCTTCTTCTTCTTCTTCTTCTTCTTCTTCTTCTTCTTCTTCTTCTTCTTCTTCTTCTTCTTCTTCTTCGTCTACTTGCACGAGTGCCAGACAATACAAGAGCATGTACGTATAAACTGTACTTCAGTAGGTTAGCTGATTACATTTGGAAACAGTATCACAATGTTGCCTGTCTCCCTGGCCTAGAGGTTAACGTCTTTCTCCGTAATCCCGTATATTCTCGTGAGTAATGTAACCTGCGCGAGAATTGGTACCGGTTCTCGCCGCGTTGGTAGCTACGGGGTATTTGAGCCGGTCGCTCAGAAATCAATGACAAACTACTGAGTGTAATCTTGCCTAGTTCATAAACAGCAGCTGAAAAATGCTGATGTTGACTGCAACGTCCTGTAAGGGATACGCACAATTGAAAGAAAAAAAAATCACAATGTTACTTTTCGTCTGGAGTGGGTTCAGATATGGGCCAAAAGTTGAGACAAGACAACGCAGCAAATGTTGGGATTGTTCCGCTAGACCCGCCCTGTGACAGAAGGCAACCATTGATGGCTGGAGCGGATGTGGCCGTGTCTGTGTACCCGCTTACACCCGTGTTGACTTGTCGTCTGCTACACCCGGGGTCTGGCTGGATGTCAATAATTCACCGGCTGAGATGTTTGCTCATGTCTCCAGTTTGGACCAAATCATTCTCACATCCGGGGATCCCACATCCAAACTCAACAAGAGAAACAATTGTTCCATTGATAATTTCGGCTCAAGGCATTTCATCAGTCAAGCAACAGGAAAGAATAAAACTATAGAGGAAGTTTTGGTGTAAACTCTGTGCCTTGTGACATAAATCACATTGGTTATTGCTGACATAGACAACTTTCTCTCTGTCTTGTGAGAGGCAGATTTCTCCCTGTCTAGTGAGAGACAGGTTTCTCCCTGTCTGGTGGGAGACAACTTTCTCCCTGTATGGTGAGAGACAGGTTTCTCCCTGAGTGGTGAGAAACAGATTTCTCCCTGTCTTGTATTGCGGTGTCTCATTCTTGCTCAGTAACAAATTGTTCTATGGAAACAGCACCCACCCCCTCTCCCCCTCCCCCACCCACAGTCGGTACAGTCGGTATCCTGTTCAACCCTTATGGGCTATACTTTGGGACGTATAGTGTCTGTGTCAGTAATCTCAGCAAAGTGACGTTTGTGAGTTTGATGATGTTCTGATCGCAGCGAAGTGACGTTTGTGCGTTTGATAATGTTTTGATCGCAGCGAAGTGACGTTTGTGCGTTTGATGATGTTCTGATCGCAGCGAAGTGACGTTTGTGCGTTTGATGATGTTCTGATCGCGGCTAAGTGACGTGTGTCCTTTCATATCGTGTGCAATATTTCATATTGTGTGGCTTATGTCATATTGTGTGGGATATTTCATATTGTGTGAGTTATTTCATATTGTGCGGGTTATTTTATATTGTGCGGGTTATTTCATATTACGCGGGTTATTTCATATTGTGCGGGTTATTTCATATTGTGCGGGTTATTTCATATTGTGCGTGTTATCTCCAGCTATTCCTGCTATAATTCCGTGTCTGCTTTCACAACAGGATGTTTACATGTTCATAGGGTTCCAAATGTTGCTGTTATGTAGCCGGGGGCAGGGTTGGGATGAGCGCCCAACCTTGTATAAATACCCCAATGGCTCGGTGCATTCATCACCTCTGCAGCAAAAGTCCAACTCCTGATCTTCACGTGGCGGACCTGTTTTAACTAACAAGAGAAGGGGCGGCGGCGAGTCACTGGCGCCGAGAAACAACCTGTACGTTCTAGATGTGTATGGACGTACATGCATGCGCAGGCACGTGTGTGCGTGCCTACACATCTAAACTCGGGTAAGACCACAGTCTGCTCTAGCAAAGGAAAGGTGCTGAAGACGGAGGAAACCAGCCAGGAGGCGCACCACAGAAATCAGGATGCCGCGCAATCACGCCATTAAATATGTCGACTACTGCTAAATGTTATGGTGCTCGCCCTGCTTTGGACCCCCACGCAGGTGCAATGCCGGGCCCTATGTCTCGAAAGGGTCAAACCACAACTACTGGAGGTCCTTCTCAGATGTCCTGTGGAGCCAGGGGACCTGAAAATAGAGCGTCTGGCCATACCAAAGACTAAAAATAATGCACTGGAATGGGAAGGCGTCAGTAACCAAAAAAAATGGGACTAGAAAACATCTTGGACCAAGAAAAAGTAAGCGTATGTTGCTTGCAAGAAACTCACCTCAACGAAAATATAGCCTTCAAAATCAGAGGCTACCAGTGTTACCGATCTGACCGAAAGGACAGGCGAAAAGGTGGGATACTGACCCTTGTGAAAATAACATCACTGCTTCCTAAACTGAAGATTACATAGAAGGGGCTGAGTATCAGACTCTTAAACTTAAGGCAGGCAATAAATCTGATCAATTACTACTGCCCAAGAGATCGCCCACAGGCACTGGACACACTACCATTAACAGAAAAAATGATTGTGTGTGGCGATTTCAACAGCCACTCGCAGAGTTGGGGCTATGATCACATGAACCAGAGAGGAGAGAGACTGGAAGACTGGCAGGATGAGAATAGATTCATCTTGATTAACAAGCCGTCCGACCCACATACTTTCTACTCGAGATCATGGCACTCTACAACTACACCTGACCTGGCTTTTCATTCACCAGACCTGGAGTGGAACATTACACGAATTGTTGGGAAACAACTTGGTGGCAGTGACCATCGGCCAGTCTTTTAACTGTAGAAAATGAGCTTGTAAGTGAAAGCAGCACCCTCTCGAGGTGGAACTACAAGAAAGCAGACTGGGCAATGTACAAGCATCGCACCAGCATACTGGTTAGAAACCTGAACACTGAGAAAGACATAAATAAAGTAGTTGAAGAGTTTGGGAAATGCATACTAAAGACAGCACGAGAAACAGTACCAAGAGGAGCCCGTAAACATTATAAACCCTACTGGAGTAGTGAACTAGAACATTTGCATAATGACGTGGAAGTGTGTAGAAAGAGAGCAGAGGCCAATCCCAGCCAAGAGCACCACAATAAATACCAGCACGCAAAAGCCAAATTTCAAAGGGCCAAACTGCAGGCTAGACGGAAAAGCTGGCAGGAGAAAACAGTCTTTGAACTTTGAAAGAGACACGAGGAAGTTGTGGAAGCTAATAAAACAACTTAACGATGAGGGCACAGTGAGAAACTCAAAAATTGCACTACATAAAGACGGAACAATCTTAACAGGAAAGCAAGCAGCTGACCATTTTGCGGACTCATTCGCACAAGATAACAATAAAAAAAAATTAGTCCAGAGAAACAACAAGAGATTCGAGAGAAATGAGGACATAAGGAAATAGTACATGACGTTCTGGAGGGACCTATCACAATCAGCGAACTGGATCTAGCCATATCAAAACCGAAAATGAGAAAGTCACCAGGAGCTGATTGTATCTCCAATGAAATGATCAGGAACCTAGGAACAGAGGCCAAAGCAAAGCTGTTGCAGATCTCCAATAACAACTGGATCATAGGCAGTGTTACACAAGCCTGGAGAGAAGCCATCATGATACCCCTCCTAAAATCAGGGAAAGATAGTTCCATTGCCTCCAGCTACAGACACATTAGCCTCACCAGCTGTCTCTGCAAAACAATGGAGCTCATCATCAATCACAGACTGCAGTGGTACATTGAAAGTGAAAACATCCTTGTGCCACAGCAGGCTGGCTTTAGGCAGTGCTACTCTACGGAAGATCAGACAAACTACCTCTCTCAATAAATTGAGGATGCATTCCAAGAGAAGAATCTGGTGTTTGCTGCATGGATAGATCTGAGGAAAGTCTTTGATAAAGTCCGGAAAGAAGGTCTGATGAAGAAACTGAGACAGTCTAGATTGTGTGAGCAAGCCACGTTGATTAGAGCCGTGACACTTAGTCCAGATTGTGTGAGCAAGCCACGTTGACTAGAGACGTGATGTGTAGACACTTAGATTGTGTGAGCTCGCCACGATACTGGAATCCTGGCGAAAACAGACAAAAGACAGGAAAGAAGTAAGTGAAAGACAAATTGATAACTGCAAACATGGCTCAGGCAGAGGTGTCATCACGGCAGGAACACGGGCCTAACTCCAGACTGACCATGGTGTGAGAATGACCATGGTGTGATACTGACCTTGGTGTGAGACTGACCATCGTGTGAAACTGACCATGGTGTGAGACTGGCCATGGTGTGAGACTGACCATGGTGTGAGAATGACCATGGGTGAGACTGACCACGGTGTGAGACTGACCATGGTGTGAGACTGACCATGGTGTGAGACTGACCATGGTGTGAGACTGACCATGGTGGGAGACTGACCATTATAACTTTCTGTGACAGGTTGGCCCACCTCTCAGATGGTTTTTTTTATTAGATGGAGATAGCCCTCAGTAAACCCCTCTATGTATCCTGTATTATTTTTTTATTTTTATCTATATTTTCAAATATTAGATAAAATCGTCTTTTGTTAGTGTATTTATATACATAAAACTATAGAGAGAGTTAAATACTATTTCTTCTTATAGTTAGAAGTAGATGTAGGGTAGAGTTCGCTTACAAGCCAAGAAATCAAGTCAGGCTGAATTTTATATTCAGGTTTGGCTGTGAATAATAATTTGGCCACAGGAAGGGAACTCTCCTGGATGAGAAGTTAACTTCCGGTAGCACCCTAACCTCTGCCATTTTCTGACAGCAGGCTGGAGGGAGCAGGAGCTAACTATCACGTCATTTGGCTAAAATTGAACACCTGTCTGTGTTTAAACATATTTTATTGCTGGCTCTTGTTAAGCCGAACAACCCTCTAAAACATAGAAAAGCCAATGATAGTCTCCACTCCCGATAGGCCAGTCAAAATCTAGTTGCAGGGTGAGTTAATAATAATTTTGTTAAATATATTTTTCTGTGTGTCAATATGCCGGCAAAATCTAAAGGCCATGCCGATCGATAATAGATACTATTAATTAAAACTAGTGTTAGTTAACTAATATTAGAATTAGGACCATGTTTGTGCCATGTGGCTTGCCGACAAGGGTAAAACGCAAAGCTCGTCACATGTGGCATTAGAAACATGGATAAATTATATTACGTGATTCTCGAAATTAGGTATCCGCCTGCGGAAGGACAACCGAGTTAGTCAGTAGACGATTGGAGTTAAGATAATTTAATTATGTGCTTAAACTTTGGAGCTAGCGTATTTCTCTAGATAATATACTTATTAGTGGAAGGAATTAGTTCAGAGAGTGAATAAGTTACAATTAATTATTTTTTATTAATCTCTATCTTGCCCATAGTCAGATTACTACCATGTGGTCCAATATGGCCCACTTAACAAAGTTCAAACCTTGGGGGAATTCTCCAACCCTAATATTGTTCTTGTGTATAGTGAAAGTAATCTTAAACCTAGCTAAGAAATCTTCTAGATAATTAATTATGTTTTAATTAATATAAGGAAGACTTGCTAGTAGTACAACTCATAACTCGGTAAGTGAACTTGGGGTGTTTCATTTATTTTAATGGTTCACTCGTGTACATCGTGAAGTTATTGTTGTGTGTGATTTCATTTCATTCTATGGAGTGTAGTTTGTGTGTTTCCATACTTGGAAAATGATGTGTGGTGTTTCATCGATTTAATGGTTTGTTAATGTATATGTGACGTCGGAGTTGTGGCGTCTGAGTTTCATTCCATTGAAGTCATCCTATATGTACTGTTAATTCATTATGTGAATTGTGGTTCATGGTTCCATGATTAATCATGACTTAGAATATATATTTGGAATGTGGTCTTTGACGTAGAGCATTATGATTGTACATGTTTTATCTAAATATCAGCAGAGAGAATAGGATATCATTTGTGTGCTTTTTCCATTAGATCAGTGTGCTGTTGTAGATTTCAGATAAGGAATCAAAATATGAAAATTGAGATAATACATGCTAGTGAAACTTATGAGACAAGCATGCCATGCAGGACCATGACATGGCCAAAAGAATTTACAATTCTGTCTTGAAGGATTATTCACTCCTTCTCACTGTCATTCACAGAGCCTGCACCCTGATCATCTGTAGCCGTAGTCACGACCGGTGATTGAGCTACGAACCACTCACTTGATGCAGCAGAGAGTGGAGTCCATACCACGATCCAGTCAGCACTTTCAGCTTACCATCCAGGAGGCCAGGAATATCAGATGAGTGGCTACCCACCCGTTTGCCACTGCACAGCAATCATAATTTATCCGCTATCGGCTAGAAGTCTATGATTACATCCTCTAGCTGAACATAATCTCGTAGAAATTTCAGGGACCTGCGTATCTCTTATGTGTCAGTGAGATCCCAGTGGGGCTCACGTAGTGTTATTTAGAATTAAACAAGCCATGTTATATTTGTAATTTTAACAAACTGCGTCTGTCATTATAGCATTAGATTATAGCATCATCAGATTGTGTGACGAGTGAAAGGACTATATCTATACTTATAATCTGTCTTATCTCCTGTTGTGTGAGAATACATTAGGCAGTGGGGGCTCATTATTCTTCCAGGCACGTTAGCAGGAATCACTTGACATACTGTTTTCGTTTGTTACAGCACAGTTCGTCGTCATAACTTTCCGCCTGGCACTGTTTAGAAGTAGTGATCCATTCTGGGACTTTGATAATCATTCTTCTAGAATTGCGAGCCATTTGATCGCTTCTTCAGCAGTGGTTAGATTCTCTATTCGTAGAAGTCTATTTAGTATCTACTTTGATTCAATTTTATCGTAGTAGTATACGTTACGTGACACTGACCATGTATAACTGACCATGATGTGAGACTGACCATGGTGGGAGACTGACCATGGTGTTAGAATGACCATGGTGTGAGAATGACCATGGTGTGAGACTGACCATGGTGTGAGAATGACCATGGTGTGAGACTGACCATGGTGTGAGACTGACCATGGTGTGAGACTGACCATGGTGTGAGACTGGCCATGGTGTGAGACTGACCATGGTGTGAGACTGACCATGGTGTGAGACTGACCATGGTGTGAGAATGACCATGGTGTGAGACTGACCATGGTGTGAGACTGACCATGGTGTGAGATTGACCATGGTGTGAGACTGACCATGGTGTGAGAATGACCATGGTGTGAGAATGACCATGGTGTGAGAATAACCATGGTGTGAGACTGATCATGGTGTGAGACTGACCATGGTGTGAGACTGGCCATGGTGTGAGACTGACCATGATGTGAGACTGACCATGGTGTGAGACTGACCATGGTGTGAGACTGACCATGGTGTGAGACTGACCATGGTGTGAGACTGACCATGGTGTGAGAATAACCATGGTGTGAGACTGATCATGGCGTGAGACTGACCATGGTGTGAGACTGATCATGGTGTGAGACTGACCATGATGTGAGACTGACCATGGTGTGAGACTGACCATGATGTGAGACTGGCCATGGTGTGAGACTGACCATGATGTGAGACTGACCATGGTGTGAGACTGACCATGGTGTGAGACTGACCATGGTGTGAGACTTACCATGGTGTGAGACAGCGACAACGTACGGTCACGACGGGCGGGATGGCACATGATGATGTCGATGATGAATGCTATCTGAAAGACCTCAAAGGTCGTCCAGCGAATGGTATTTTTGTACGCATATATGTGTATGTGTGTAAATGTATACGTTTGTGTAGGCGTGTATACGAGTGTATCTGTGTTTTTTTACATTACATTGGCACCTTTCCGTCTTGACAGACGATAGTTTGGTACATTGTGATTGTGCTTTAAAAAGGCTTAATAACTACGATCCATGGCGGTGGCGAGTGTGGCTAGTAAGGCCTATTCTTGCTGCAAATGTTTGCCCACAGTAGGTGCATGTGAAAACATGGTCATTTCCACCATTTTGCACCATCTTACGTCTCTCACGCTCTGTGTGTGCTTTATCTGCAATGATTTTCTCCTTTGTCTTTATTCCATTTCTGATAGTTGCCCTCCATACAACACGTTCAGCGGCGACGTGCTCCCATTGTGCATTATCAATGCCTATATCAATCATGTCCCGCTTACACACATCTTTGTATCGCAGTAGAGGCCGACCCTAAGATCTCCTACCCGTCTGTAATTCACCAAAAAAGATGTCCTTTGGTATTCTACCATCATCCATCATCCTAACATGTCCTATCCATCTAAGTCTACGAAGACTGAGCATGGAATACACCGTCACACAACCTGATCTTTCCAATACTTCAGTATTTGTGATTTTGTCTTGCCACTTAATACCAAGTATTCTTCGCAGACACCGCATATGAAAGCTGTTTAAATGTTTCTCTTGGCGTGAGTACGTTTTCCAGGTTTCACTGCCATAAAGAAGAGTACTAAGGACACAGGCTTGGTAGACGAGGACTTTTGTTTTGGCAGTAAGCTTCCTGTTCTCCCAGACTCTTTTTGCTAACATGTTCATTGTTGTTGCTGCCTTGCCAATCCTGATGTTGATTTCCTGATCGAGGGATAATTTGCTATTTACCTCTGATCCAAGATATGTAAAATGGTCTACTATCTCCAGTTCGGCGTCGTAAATAAAGATTGATGGTACACCATGTGCACCTTGTGACATAATCTGTGTCTTCTTTTTGTTAATTGTTAAACCAAATTCAGAACAAGCATTGGAGAATGCAGATAGTAGATGTTGTAATTCTTCCTCAGAGTGGGTCGTAATCGCAGCATAATCCGCAAAAAGAAACTCTCTGATTAGTACCCTGCTAATTTTGGCCTTGGCCTTCAATCTCTGAGCATTATAGAGGCCACCATCTGAGCGTGAGTGAATGTATATACCGTCATCCTGATCACGAAAGGCATATTTCAGTAGAAGTGAAAAGTATATCCCAAAGAGGGTGGGGGTTAGTACACAACCTTGCTTAACTCCACTCTTGATTTCAAACTCTTCTGAAGTTGAGCCATCAAACTTGATTATACCCTTCATGCCTGTGTGGAACGATTCCACAATGGACAGAAGAGTTGGTGGACAGCCAATCTTCTTTAGTGCTTTGAACAGACCCCCACGACTGACCAAATCGAATGCCTTTGTGAGGTCGATGAAGGCAATAAACAGTGGCTGATTTTGTTCCCGGCATTTTTCTTGCATCTGTCGCAATGAGAATATCATATCAATGGTAGACCGGTTCTGACGGAAGCCGCACTGTGATTCGGGGTAGACTTGATCTCCCAGGACTTGAAGTCTGCGCAGAACAATTCTGGCAAATACTTTCCCAACAATACACAGAAGTGAGATACCCCTATAGTTGTTGCAGTCGCTCAGATCTCCCTTGTTCTTGTACAGTGTTATGATGCTTGAATCTTTGAAATCCTGTGGGACTTGTCCTTCTCGCCAGCATAGCTCTATTAGCTGGTGGATCTGTAGAGCGAGGGTGTCTTGCCCACTCCTGATTACCTCTATTGGAATCCCATCCTTACCTGGAGCCTTGCCAGATGCAAGCTCATTTATAGCACACTTAACGTCTGTTATAGTGGGAAGTGTGTCCAGGTGGTCAAGAGTTGGCAGGGCCTCTATGGCGTTTAGGGCATCATCCGCTAGCTTGGTC
Organism: Cepaea nemoralis; assembly: GCA_014155875.1. NCBI lineage: Eukaryota > Metazoa > Mollusca > Gastropoda > Stylommatophora > Helicidae > Cepaea > Cepaea nemoralis. The sequence goes on from JACEFZ010015184.1 coordinate 40,947, forward strand.
TCACTTGAGTAAAGCTCTAAATAGTGCTCGACCCATCTATCCATCTGCTGTTTCTTATCAGTGATGATTTCTCCAGTCAAGGTTTTCAGCGGTGCACTTCTTTTGATCATTGGACCACAGACTTTCTTTATCCCTTCATACATGCTTCTGATGTTTCCCTTATCACTTGCGATTTGAATGGACTCACATAACTTGATCCAATAGTCATTCGCACACTGCCTGGCAGCCTTTTGTACATCCTTTCTCGCTTGCTTCAGCTCACTCAGAGTGTTACGCGTTGGTCTTTCCTTGTTTCTTAAGAGAGCTATCTTCTTTTTATCAATCAAGGGCTGCAGTATCTGGCTGTTTGCCGCAAACCAGTCCTGCCTCTTATGATCCACAGTGCCGTAAACCCCTACCGCTGTTTTATAAATAGTTTCCTTAAGTTTACTCCATTTATCATTTACTATACACTTTTCTGATGTATCATTGAAAGCGTCCTCAAGTTGCTGTTAAAATTCAAAGCACTTTCCAGGATCGTGAGTGTTAATAATATTAATCCTGGGGCTAGATTTGTGTTTAGCTGTGTAGATTCTCTTTGGTCTCAGTCTAACCCTTGCAACAACCAAAACTGAACACACTCACCCACCCACATATCCTCTACCCACCCACACATCCTCTACATACCCATCCCCCAACCAACATCCCTTAACCACACACCCTTACTCATATACAATCACCCACCCACACATCCTCTACCCAACCACACATCCTCCACCCAACCACACATCCTCCATCCACCCATTCCCCCAGCCACACATCCCTTAACCACACACCCATACCCCTATACACACACATCCCCACCCACGCACAATCTCCCCACCCATACAAACATCCCTCAAACACATCCCCACCCACCAACACATTCCCCATTCACAAACACACACCTCCCATCCATGCACACACAACCCATACATTCATCCCCTCACACATCCCTAGACACACGTACTTATCCCTCAGCCACTAACACCCACACATCCCTTACCCACTCATCAACACATACATCTCCTATCTACCCACCCACACTCACACATCCTAACCACCCATCCCCCACCCTCACACACATCCTTCACCCACCCACAAACCCAACCACACCTGCACCCACCCACACAAACATTATTTATCCACACCCAGCTCCCCTCCCACACAATACCACACCCACACACATCCCAAAGACACATCCCTCACCCACACACACATCTATCCACACATCTCTTACCCATCCACACATCCCCCAACTACAATCACCCTCACTACCCACACATACATCCTCCATCCAGCCACACACACCCCCACCCAGCCAGACATATCCCCCACCCACACACACACATCTCCAAAACCATCACCCACACCCATCACGCACCCTCCCCCAACCCACACACATCCCCCACACACATTCACCCACACATCTCTCACCCACACACACTCCCCACCCATCCTCCCAAACATCCCACACCCATACACATCCCTCACCCACACACACATCCCCAAACCCACAACCACCCCCACCTGCACACATCTGCCACCCACCACATATCTCCTCACCCACACATATACCCCCACCCACCCATAACCCACCATCAATCATCCACCAACATAACCTCCTCCACCCACTCACCCACAACCACCTAGACAAACACATATCCCCACCCAAAAACACATCTCCCCATACACCCATACATCTCGCACGCACCCACACACAAATCCCACACCCACCCACACACAAATCCCCCACCCACCCACACAAACCCACCCCGCCCACCCACACATCCTGAGCCCACCCACACACATCACGAATCCACCCACACACACATCCCCCGATCCCCCCACTCCCACACTTTACACACACATACAGTGACGATTGTCGTGAGCATTGTCGTAAAATTGTAAAGAAAATGGATAAAAATTGTACATATACATTTTGTAACTTAAAAATTAGTGATGCAATTTAACTCTCTCTCTCTCTCTCTCTCTCTCTCTCTCTCTCTCTCTCTCTCTCTCTCTCTCTCTCTCTCTCTCTCACACACACACACACACACACACACACACACACACACACACACACTCACTAACGCTCTCACTCACATTACAGTAATGTTATATTATACATGATAAAATCAAGTGTCATACATACAAAATGATAATGTGAAAGATGAAAGTACACAAAAAATATGGAATGGCATGTTACAGGACATGCGAGCACTGAATTCTCTCTCTCTCTCTCTCTCTCTCTCTCTCTCTCTCTCTCTCTCTCTCTCTCTCTCTCTCTCTCTCTCTCTCTCTCTCTCTCTCTCTCTCTCTCTCTTACACAGGCACACACACATTTCCCCCTCCCCACACACACACACATATCCCTCACATACACACCCATACATACATCCTCACATCTAGACAAATACATGATGCCTCACATGATAACTGAAACTAATAAGAACAAACTCCCACACTGTACACACAATTTAGACACTGACGATTGTCGTGAGAATTCTCGCAATTGCAAGAAGTGGAGGAAAAATTGTACATATACATTATGTGGCGTAAAAATTAGTGATGCAATTCAACTCTCTTTTTTTTCTCTCCCTATCTCTCTCTCTCTCTCTCTCTTGCGCGCGCTCTCTCTCTCTCTCTCTCTCTCTCTCTCTCTCTTGCGCGCTCTCTCTCTCTTGCGTGCTCTCTCTCTCTCTCCCACTCACTAACTCTCTCACTCACATCACAGTAATGTTGTATTATACATGATAAAATCAAGTGGCATACAAAATGATAAGATGAGAATTTAAAAAAAAAATGGAATGGCATGTTACAGGACAATCAGGTGGCATTAAACGATACCTCGTAATATGAAAGATGAGAATACATAAAAAATATGGAATAGCATGTTAAATTACATGCGTGGGCTCAACTCTCTCTCTCTCTCTCTCTCTCTCTCTCTCTCTCTCTCTCTCTCTCTCTCTCTCTCTCTCTCTCTCTCTCTCTCTCTCTCTCTTTACGTACACACACTCTCACACTCATTCACTCTCTCTCTCTCTCTCTCTCTCACTTACACTCACTAACTCTCTCACTTGCTTTACAGTAATTTACATGAATTCATTTTATGCATGTTAAAATCAAGTGCATCAAATTGATAATATAAAAAAAAAATGAGAATACACAAAACATATGGATCAACATGTTAGATGACATGCGTGCGCTCAACTCTCTCTCTCTCTCTCTCTCTCTCTCTCTCTCTCTCTCTCTCTCTCTCTCTCTCTCTCTCTCTCTCTTCTCTCTCACACACATGTACATACACACAGCCACACACATCATTCCCACGCAATACACACACCTGCACACATCCATATACTTACTCACACGTACTCACATAACACCCGAATATACACTCCCTCGCATACACTGCATGCATGCACACTTACACATACAAAGATATACAATACATACACGAGCACACACACACACACACTCATCCATACACACATACACACACGCACATGCATATAAACGCATATAAACACATGAACGCACACCTTAACACACGTACAGACATATACACAGAGTCACACACAGATACACACACAGATACACACATGTACACACATATACACCCATCCAGACATGCACACATACATCACACTTTCTCATGCACTCTCTCATTCAACCACGCTCTCTCTTTTACACACTCACTCGCTCTCACACTCACTCATTCGCGCACATACACGCATACCCACAAATTCTCTCTCACTCACTCACGCTCCCTTACTCACTCATTTACTCGATGACTCTCTAACTCACACTCACTCACTAACTTTCACACTCTGTCACACAGACAGGCAGACACACAACACACCCACTCTCTCAGATTCACTCATTCTTTAACTAAATCTCTCACACATATGTCCACACACTCACTCACTTTTACACTCACTCAGGCACATGCGCATGCATACTCTTTCACTCTCACTCATACTAATTCTTCCACTCACACTCTTTCTCACTCACTCTCTCACCCACTGTCTCGTTCACACACATACAGTGAAGAATAATAGTGGAAAAATGTCAGTGAGGCGGGTGTCAGTGAGGCGAGTGTCAGTGAGGCGGGTATTGTCAGTGCGGCGGGTGTCAGTCAGGTGGGTGTCGTCAGTGAGGCGGGTGTCAGTGAGGCGGGTGTCAGTGAGGCGGGATTTGTGAGTGAGGCGGGTGTCAGTGAGGCGGGTGTCAGTGAGGAGTGTGTCAGTGAGGCGGGTGTCAGTGAGGCGTGTGTCAGTGAGGCGGGGTGTCAGTGAGGCGGGTGTCAGTGAGGCGGGTGTCAGTGAGGTGAGTGTCAGTGAGGCGGGTGTCAGTGAGGCGGGTGTCAGTGAGGCGGGTATTGTCAGTGAGGCGGGTGTCAGTGAGGTGGGTGTCGTCAGTGAGGCGGGTGTCAGTGAGGCGGGTGTCAGTGAGTTGAATGTCAGTGAGGTGAGTATCAGTGAGGTGAGTGTCAGTGAGTTGAGGCGTGTGTTGTCAGTGAGGTGGGTGTTGTCAATGGGGCGGGTGTTGTCAGTGAGGCATGTGTTAATGAGGTTAGTGGTGTCAGTGAGGCGGGTGTCAGTGAGGCGTGTGTCAGTGAGGCGGGTGTCAGTGAGGCGGGTGTCAGTGAGGCGGGTGTCAGTGAGGTGAGTGTCAGTGAGGCGGGTGTCAGTGAGGCGGGTGTCAGTGAGGCGGGTATTGTCAGTGAGGCGGGTGTCAGTGAGGTGGGTGTCGTCAGTGAGGCGGGTGTCAGTGAGGCGGGTGTCAGTGAGTTGAATGTCAGTGAGGTGAGTGTCAGTGAGGTGAGTGTCAGTGAGTTGAGGCGTGTGTTGTCAGTGAGGTGGGTGTTGTCAATGGGGCGGGTGTTGTCAGTGAGGCATGTGTTATTAATGAGGTGAGTGGTGTCAGTGAGGCGGGTGTTTTTAGTCAGGCGAGCGTTGTCAGTGAGGTGAGTGTCAGTGAGGTGGGTGTCAGTGAGTTGAATGTCAGTGAGGTGAGTGTCAGTGAGGTGAGTGTCAGTGAGTTGAGGCGTGTGTTGTCAGTGAGGTGGGTGTTGTCAATGGGGCGGGTGTTGTCAGTGAGGCATGTGTTATTAATGAGGTGAGTGTTGTCAGTGAGGCGGGTGTTTTTAGTCAGGCGTGTGTTGTCAGTGAGGTGGGTGTCAGTGAGGTGGGTGTCAGTGAGGCAGGTGTCAGTGAGGTGAGTGTCAGTGAGGCGGGTGTCAGTGAGTTGAATGTCAGTGAGGTGAGTGTCAGTGAGGCGGGTGTCAGTGAGTTGAATGTCAGTGAGGTGAGTGTCAGTGAAGTGAGTGTCATTGAGGTGGGTGTCAGTGAGGTGAGTGTCATTGAGGTGGGTGTCAGTGAGGTGAGTGTCAGTGAGTTGAGTGTCAGTGAGGTGGGTTTCAGTGAGGTGGGTGTCAGTGAGGTGAGTGTCAGTGAGGCGGGTGTCACTGAGTTGAGTGTCAGTGAGTTGAGTGTCACTGAGGTGGGTGTCAGTGAGGCGGGTGTTGTCAGTGAGGCGGGTGTCAGTGAGGCGGGTATTGTCAGTAAGGCGGGTGTCAGTGACGCTGGTGTCAGTGAGGCGGGTGTCAGTGAGGTGGGTGTCAATGAGGCGGGTGTCAGTGAGGTGGGTGTCAATGAGGTGGGTGTCAGTGAGATGAGTGTCAGTGAGGCGGGTGTCAGTGAGGCGAGTGTCAGTGAGGCGGGTGTCAGTGAGATGAGTGTCAGTGAGGCGGGTGTCAGTGAGGCGAGTGTCAGTGAGGCGGGTATTGTCAGTGAGGCGGGTGTCAGTGAGGTGGGTGTCGTCAGTGAGGTGGGTGTCAGTGAGGCGGGTGTCAGTGAGGCGGGTGTCAGTGAGGCGGGTGTCAGTGTGGTGAGTGTCAGTGAGGCGGGTGTCAGTGAGGCGTGTGTCATTGAGGCGGGTGTCAGTTAGGCGGGTGTCGTCAGTGAGGCATTTGTTGTCAGAAAGGCGTGAGTTATAAGTGAGAAGGGGGTCTTGTCAGTGAGGCAGGTGTTATTAATGATGTGAGTGTTGTCAGTGAGGCGGGTGTTTTTAGTCAGGCGTGCGTTGTCAGTGAGGTGTGTGTTGTCAGTGAGGGGGATGTCTTGTCAGTGAGGAGTGTGTTGTCAGTGAGGCGTGTGTTGTCAGTGAGGCGTGTGTTGTCAGTGAGGCGTGTGTTGTCAGTGAGGCGTGTGTTGTCAGTGAGGCGTGTGTTGTCAGTGAGGTGTGTGTTGTCAGTGAGGTGTGTGTTGTCAGTGAGGTGTTTGTTGTCAGTGAGGTGTGTGTTGTCAGTGAGGCGTGTGTTGTCAGTGAGGCGTGTGTTGTCAGTGAGGGGGATGTCTTGTCAATGAGGCGTGTGTTGTCAGTGAGTCGGGTGTTGTCAGTGAGTCGGGTGGTGTCAGTGAGGGGGATGTCTTGTCAGTGAGGTGTGTGTTGTCAGTGAGGCGGGTGTTGTCAGTGAGAGGGATGTTTTGTCAGTGAGGCGGGTGTTGTCAGTGAGGCGTGTGTTGTCAGTGAGGCGGTTGGTGTCAGTGAGGGAGATGTCTTGTCAGTGAGACGGGTGTTGTCAGTGAGTCGGGTGTTGTCAGTGAGGCGTGTGTTGTCAGTGAGTCGGGTGTTGTCAGTGAGGCGGGTGTTGTCAGTGAGGGGGATGTCTTGTCAATGAGGCGTGTGTTGTCAGTGAGTCGGGTGTTGTCAGTGAGTCGGGTGGTGTCAGTGAGGGGGATGTCTTGTCAATGAATCGTGTGTTGTCAGTGAGGCGTGTGTTGTCAGTGAGGAGGATGTCTTGTCAGTGAGGCGTGTGTTGTCAATGATTCGTGTGTTGTCAGTGAGGCGTGTGTTGTCAGTGAGTCGGGTGGTGTCAGTGAGGCATGTGTTGTCAGTGAGGAGTGTGTTGTCAGTGAGGCGTGTGTTGTCAGTGAGGCGTGTGTTGTCAGTGAGGCGTGTGTTGTCAGAGAGGGGGATATCTTGTCAGTGAGGCGTGTGTTGTCAATGAGACTTGTGTTGTCAGTGAGGTGTGTGTTGTCAATGAGGCGGGTGTTGTCAGTGAGTCGGGTGGTGTCAGTGAGGGGGATGTCTTGTCAGTGAGGCGGGTGGTGTCAGTGAGGGGGATGTCTTGTCAATGAGGCGTGTGTTGTCAGTGAGGTGTGTGTTGTCAGTGAGGCGTGTGTTGTCAATGAGGCGTGTGTTGTCAGTGAGTCGGATGGTGTCAGTGAGGGGGATGTCTTGTCAGTGAGGCGTGCGATGTCAGTTAGGCGGGTGTTGTCAGTGAGGGGGATGTCTTTTCAGTAAGGCGTGCATTGTCAGTGAGTCGGGTGGTGTCAGTGAGGGGGATGTCTTGTCAGTGAGGCGGGTGTTGTCAGTGAGGCGTGTGTTGTCAGTGATGCGGGTGTTGTCAGTGAGGCGGGTGTTGTCAGTGTGACGGGTCTTGTCAGTGAGGCGGGTGTTGTCAGTGAGGGGGATGTCTTGTCAGTGAGGCGGGTGTTGTCAGTGAGGCGGGTGTTGTCAGTGTGACGGGTCTTGTCAGTGAGGCGGGTGTTGTCAGTGTGACGGGTCTTGTCAGTGAGGTGGGTGTTGTCAGTGAGGTTGTTGTTGTCAGTGATGTCGGTTTTGTCAGTGAGGCGGGTGTCAGTGAGGTGGGTGTTGTCAGTGAGGTGGGTGTTGTCAGTGAGGTGGGTGTTGTCAGTGAGGCGTGTGTTGTCAGTGAGGCGTGTATTGTCAGTGAGGGGGATGTCTTGTCAATGAGGCGTGTGTTGTCAGTGAGTCGGGTGTTGTCAGTGAGTCGGGTGGTGTCAGTGAGGGGGATGTCTTGTAAGTGATGTGTGTGTTGTCAGTGAGGCGGGTGTTGTCAGTGAGAGGGATGTCTTGTCAGTGAGGCGGGTGTTGTCAGTGAGGCGTGTGTTGTCAGTGAGGCGTGCGTTGTCAGTGAGGTGTGTGTTGTCACTGAGGTGTGTGTTGTCAGTGAGGTGTGTGTTGTCAGTGAGGCGTGTGTTGTCAGTGAGACGTGTGTTGTCAGTGAGGTGTGTGTTGTCACTGAGGTGTGTGTTGTCAGTGAGGTGTGTGTTGTCAGTGAGGTGTCTGTTGTCAGTGAGGTGTGTGTTGTCAGTGAGATGTGTGTTGTCAGTGAGGTGTGTGTTGTCAGTGAGGCGTGTGTTGTCAGTGAGGTATGTGTTGTTAGTGAGGCGTGTGCTGTCAGTGAGGTGTGTGTTGTCAGTGAGGCGTGTGTTGTCAGTGAGACGTGTGTTGTCAGTGAGGTGTGTGTTGTCACTGAGGTGTGTGTTGTCAGTGAGGTGTGTGTTGTCAGTGAGGTGTGTGTTGTCAGTGAGGCGTGTGCTGTCAGTGAGGTGTGTGTTGTCAGTGAGGCGTGTGTTGTCAGTGAGACGTTTGTTGTCAGTGAGGTGTGTGTTGTCACTGAGGTGTGTGTTGTCAGTGAGGTGTGTGTTGTCAGTGAGGTGTGTGTTGTCAGTGAGGTGTGTGTTGTCAGTGAGATGTGTGTTGTCAGTGAGGTGTGTGTTGTCAGTGAAGCGTGTGTTGTCAGTGAGGTATGTGTTGTCAGTGAGGCGTGTGCTGTCAGTGACGTGTGTGGTGTCAGTGAGGCGTGTGTTGTCAGTGAGACATGTGTTGTCAGTGAGGTGTGTATTGTCACTGAGGTGTGTGTTGTCAGTGAGGTGTGTGTTGTCAGTGAGGCGTGTGTTGTCAGTGAGGCGTGTGTTATCAGTGAGTTGTGTGTTGTCAGTGAGGTGTGTGTCGTCAGTGAGGTGTGTGTTGTCAGTGAGGTGGGTGTTGTCAGTGAGGTGTGTGTTATCAGTGAGGTGGGTGTTGTCAGTTGACGGGTGTTGTCAGTGAGGTGGGTGTTGTCAGTGTGACGGGTGTTGTCAGTGAGGTGTGTGTTGTCAGTGTGACGGGTGTTGTCAGTGAGGTGGGTGTTGTCAGTGAGGTGGGTGATGTCAGTGAGGCGGGTGTTGTCAGTGAGGCGGGTGTCAGTGAGGCGTGTGTTGTCAGTGAGGTGGGTGTTTTCAGTGAGGTTGTTGTTGTCAGTGAGGTCGGTTTTGTCAGTGAGGCGATCACATGTGCGGCTCGTCATATGTGTGGTGTAGATAGTTGGTTCACATTTCCCTGACCTCATTTCCATAATATTGTTCCTCGTTCTTTCTTTCTGTCTCGATATGGACCATACCAGCCATGGAGTGCCATATGATCTACACAAATATGGGCTTAGCACCATATACCTGCTGTAGTTCAAGGAGTGTGCTGTTCTCTATTCACTGACCCCACCCATGGCGGGATCCCTCACTGACCTCACCCGCCCTGAGACCCCTCATCCGCTCTGAGATCCGTCACTCGGAGAGCAGAGAATCATCTTGCTTAAACTTACACTGCCCAAGTTGTCTATACACTCCCAGAATCCTGCACACATGCGCGCTAGCCACTTCCGGTCACGCAGACTATTTGATCGCCGAAAAGCTGCTTGATGGCGCTGCAATTGTCGTAAACTGTACAAGTGAAAGGCATTTGTTCACTTCACAAAGTAATTCACCATGAACGCATGTAACACTCAGCTGCATGCTGTACACACATATCATTGCTCTCGGCTCAAAGAAGCCCCATAAACTGTGATTATTCTGACCTGGCTAGCTGGCCCCACAATCTGACAAAAGATTGAGTTTTTATCAATAAATGAAGGCCATTCTCTCCTGGCTCCTTCAGTCTCGAAAGGGCGCTGCTGTCGCCGACAGAGAGCGTCGTGTGGTTCTCGTTTCTACTTCTCCATGCCGCACCCTCTCTGAGAAACCCCTGTTCCTTCATACATCACCCTTTCTGAGAAACCTCTGCCTCTCCGTGCCGCACCCTTTCTGAGAAATCTCTGCCCTTCCATGTCGCACCCTTTCTGAGAAATCTCCGCCCCTCCATATCGCACCACCCTCTCTGAGAAATCTCTGCCCTTCATGCGGCACTCACTTGTACCAAACACTGGGAGGGCAGCCACTAACAGAGACCACAGTTGTACCAAACACCGGGAGGGCAACAACTAACAGCGACTACAATTGTACCAAACAGTGGGAGGGCAACCACTAACAGCTACCACAGTTGTATCAAACACTGGGAGGGCAACCACTAACAGCGACTACAATTGTACCAAACAGTGGGAGGGCAACCACTAACAGCAACTACAATTGTACCAAACAGTGGGAGGGCAACCACTAACAGCGACTACAATTGTACCAAACAGTGGGAGGGCAACCACTAACAGCGACTACAATTGTACCAAACAGTGGGAGGGCAACCACTAACAGCGACTACAATTGTACCAAACAGTGGGAGGGCAACCACTAACAGCTACCACAGTTGTACCAAACAGTGGGAGGGCAACCACTAACAGCTACCACAGTTGTATCAAACACTGGGAGGGCAACCACTAACAGCGACTACAATTGTACCAAACAGTGGGAGGGCAACCACTAACAGCGACTACAATTGTACCAAACAGTGGGAGGGCAACCACTAACAGCGACTACAATTGTACCAAACACTGGGAGGGCAACCACTAACAGCTACCACAGTTGTACCAAACAGTGGGAGGGCAACCACTAACAGCTACCACAGTTGTATCAAACACTGGGAGGGCAACCACTAACAGCGACTACAATTGTACCAAACACTGGGAGGGCAACCACTAACAGCGACTACAATTGTACCAAACACTGGGAAGGCAACCACTAACAGCGACTACAATTGTACCAAACAGTGGGAGGGCAACCACTAACAGCGACTACAATTGTACCAAACAGTGGGAGGGCAACCACTAACAGCGATTACAGTTGTACCAAACACTGGGAGGACAACCTCTAACAGTGGTTACAGTTGTACCAAACACAGAGTGAAAGTTGCCAAGCTTCTCTGTCTGCAGATTCTGCTTGATCTCCCCTTGGCGATGTACACAATGTCTCTGATGTGTTGGCGGCTGGACATTTCTTCAGCCCAACTGACCACTTGATGTCCGCTTGGTGATGAACTGTATGTATCTGCCGTGTTTGTCGCTGGACATTTCTTTAGTCGAACTAACCACTTGATGTCGGCTTGGTGATAAACAGGATGATTGTGCTGTGTATATGTTCGGATATTTTCCGGGCAACTAGCTAACACAAACTAAATTCCAACTGGAAGTGAAAATCATTCTTAATTGTAATGGAGTAGAAGTCCTTCCCCCAACATCTAGAGACAGATACGAAATTAAATATTTTCTTTTCTCTCCGCGGCTTCCGGAGATCTGGCGTGGATTCTGTCGCCCGAGTCCTCTATCTGTTGCCACTTCTCTCATGACTAGGCAGGGCCAGCATTTTCTAATTAATCTGGAAAATCGCCAGTCAGAAATGAAACACGGAGAGATAAAAATGTTGAAACTCCAGCAATAATACTGTTGTTTTTCCAGTCTTGTGTCTCCCAGTGTTCGAGGGGCGCGCGGAGAAGATCTAGAATGTAACCGGAAGACGCCGGACATGTCTGCGTAAAAAACGTTGGAGAGATCTCCATTGATTTTTGTTTTATCAAGGTTCATTTCCGGATCCGGTTGTGGGGAAAGCAAACACGTGACACAGGCTCCAGATTCTCACTGAATGGCTTGACAATATTACTACATACGTCACAGGGAACAGAGTGGACGGGTATGGGCGACAGAGTCAGGGGTTGGAGGTTGTCAAAGGGCCCGGAGCTGTCACAGGGCCCGGGGTTGGAGGTTGTCACAGGGCCCGGGGTTGGAGGTTGTCAAAGGGCCCTGAGCTGTCGGCTGTCACAGGGCCCGGGGTTGGGTGGAGATTGTCACAGGGCCCCGGGAATGGAGGTTGTCACAGGGCCCGGGACTGGAGGTTGTCACAGGGACTGGAGGTTGTCACAGGGACTGGAAGTTGTCACTGGGAACGGGGTTGGAGGTTGTCACAGGGAAGGGGTTGGAGGTTGTCACAGGGCTCGGACCTAGAGGTTGTCACATGGCCCGGGGCTAGAGTTTGTCATAGGGCCCGGGGTTGGAGGTTGTCATAGGGTTCGGGGCTGGAGGTTGTCACAGGGGCTGAAGGTTGTCACAGGGCCGGGGGCTAAAGGTTGTCACAGTGGCTGAAGGTTATAACAGGGTTGGAGGTTGTCATAGGGGTTTAAGATTGTCACAGGGCCTTGGGCTGGAGGTTGTCACAGGGGTTGGAGGTTGTCACAGGGGTTGAAGGTTATAACAGGGGTTGGAGGTTGTCATAGGGGTTTAAGATTGTCACATGGGTTGGAGGTTGTCACAGGGGTTGGAGGTTATAACAGGGGTTGGAGGTTGTCATAGGGGTTTAAGATTGTCACATGGGTTGGAGGTTGTCACAGGGGTTGGAGGTTATAACAGGGGTTGGAGGTTATACCAGGTGTTGGAGGTTATACCAGGGGTGGAGGTTATACCAGGTGTTGGAGGTTATACCAGGTGTTGGAGGTTATACCAGGGGTTGGAGGTTGTCATTGGGCCCGGGGCTGGAGGTTGTCAAGAAGAGATGTTGTGTCGTCCGATGACATGTTAGGTTGTGAGAGAACACAGATGGATGGTCAGTGACGGAGGACAGTGAGTGACGGAGGACAGTGAGTGATGGAGGATAGTGAGTGATGGAGGACAGTGAGTGATGGAGGACAGTGAGTGATGGAGGACAGTGAGTGATGGAGGACAGTGAGTGACGGAGGACAGTGAGTGATGGAGGACAGTGAGTGACGGAGGACAGTGAGTGATGGAGGACAGTGAGTGACGGAAGACAGTGAGTGACGGAGGACAGTGAGTGATGGAGGACAGTGAGTGACGGAGGACAGTGAGTGATGGAGGACAGTGAGTGACGGAGGACAGTGAGTGATGGAGGACAGTGAGTGACGGAGGACAGTGAGTGACGGAGGACAGTGAGTGACGGAAGACAGTGAGTGACGGAGGACAGTGAGTGATGGAGGACAGTGAGTGATGGAGGACAGTGAGTGATGGAGGACAGTGAGTGATGGAGGACAGTGAGTGACGGAGGACAGTGAGTGACGGAGGACAGTGAGTGACGGAGGACAGTGAGTGACGGAGGACAGTGAGTGACGGAGGACAGTGAGTGACGGAGGACAGTGAGTGACGGAGGACAGTGAGTGACGGAGGACAGTGAGTGACGGAGGACAGTGAGTGATGGAGGACAGTGAGTGATGGAGGACAGTGAGAGACGGAGGACAGTGAGTGACGGAGGACAGTGAGTGACGGAGGACAGTGAGTGATGGAGGACAGTGAGTGACGCAGGACAGTGAGTGATGGAGGACAGTTAGTGATGGAGGACAGTTAGTGATGGAGGACAGTGAGTGATGGAGGACAGTGAGTGACGGAGGACAGTGAGTGACGGAGGACAGTGAGTGATGGAGGACAGTGAGTGATGGAGGACAGTGAGTGATGGAGGACAGTGAGTGATGGAGGACAGTGAGTGATGGAGGACAGTGAGTGACGGAGGACAGTGAGTGACGGAGGATAGTGAGTGACGGAGGACAGTGAGTGACGGAAGACAGTCAGTGATGGAGGACAGTGAGTGAGGGAGGACAGTGAGTGACGGAGGACAGTCAGTGATGGAGGACAGTCAGTGATGGAGGACAGTGAGTGATGGAGGACAGTGAGTGACGGAAGACAGTCAGTGATGGAGAACAGTGAGTGACGGAGGACAGTGAGGTGATGGAGGACAGTGAGTGATGGAGGACCGTGAGGATGGAGGACCGTGAGTGAGGGAGACAGTGAGTGACGGAGGACAGTGAGTGACGGAAGGACAGTGAGTGACGGAAGGACAGTGAGTGATGGAGGACAGTGAGTGATGGAGGACAGTGAGTACGGAGGAAGTGAGAGATGGAGGACATGAGTGATTTAGGGCAGTGAGTGACAGAGGACAGTGATGACGGGGGACAGTGAGTGATGGAGGCAGTGAGTGATGCAGGGCAAAGAGTTGATGGAGGGGCAATGAGTGACGGAGACAGTGAGTGATGGAGGAC